>JAYJLV010092215.1:0-12967 GCA_036873485.1 Torymus texanus | reverse complement strand
AATAAAAAAAAATTTACGAAAAAAAAAAATTTTTTAATGCCTTATTCTAAGGACTTATTGACCCACCCTCGTATATTGCGTCTGCGTGCTGGCGACCCTCTTCGTTAGGGGGGATACCGGCGAAGCGTACCGCCTAACGCGAATTACGGAAAGTCTCGGCCTAAGCGTTAGCTACCGTGTGTAAAAGATTCCAAATAAAGTGTTTTTCCTTTTCATTTTTTAATTGTCGAGTTACGCGTTTTATTTAGCGGTCCCGATCCGTGCATGCTTTCCCGAATACCGCCCTCTACCCTTTGCAGCGAGTTTGTGACAGCCACGCATTACGTAAGTGTACAGTGTGTGCGCCGCGCTTCCACCGCTGCAAGAGTGACCGCCACAGGGCCGCCACCCACCACGAAGGAGCTTGTAGAGAGAGAGAGAGAGCTACAAGCTCCACGAAGCCTGCACGTCTTCAGTGAGGACATTTGCTTGTGAATGCCGAGCAATTGTTCAAGTATTTAGCGAGGACGACAGAGAGACTAGTTAGGAAAAATATAAATATTATATATTATCTATTATTTATTATTTATTTATATATTATTGTTAATGAAGATTTTATTTTCAGCGCTATTTCTCTGTCGGCACTAGACGTGCACGCCGGGGGGAAAGTTGTCACTCAAAATAAATTTTAATAACAAAAAGTGAAGTTGCTTAAAACGTTTGCGCGAGGAGGCAGCTTTATCGCGCACACAACGATTTTGGCCACGCTCACGCGCAGTAGCCGAAAATCAAATTTGTGAAATCACTATCGCGGTTCGTTTGCTCGTCCCTCGAGGAGGTGGACGCATTCGCGAATTTTCGTGTTGCGCATGCGCAAAGGGCCAAAAATTTGGATTCCGGTTCTACCACGCGTAATCGTTTGCGCATGCGACCAATAAGCGGACGCTTACGGTAATTATAGTATCGCGCATGCGGAGTGGGAGTAAAATGTGAATCTCGGGTTTTTCGCGCGAAATCGTTTGCTCGTACGCCAAATAGGTTGGCGCATACATTAATTTTCGGAACGCGAACGGAATTCATGAGGAAAAGCGGAATAAAGCTCATAAACTCGGGGGAACGATTGCGTATCACTGATAGACGTTTGCGCAAAACGAGTAAAGCAACATAACCTTCAAGCGTAATGAGAAGGATAAATGGACGTGGTACGGTACCACGACCGCTGCCCCGCACCTCGAAAGGTTACGAGTATATCTTGGTTTGCCAAGATATGTGCCCCGGATGGGTAGAAGCCTCCCCGATACGCAAGGCCAATGCAAATACGGTGGTAGTGGAACTCAATAGGAAGGTATTCCTCCGGTTTGGGTGCCTGGAAGTCTTCCTAATAAACCATGACACAGCGTTTTCGAACCATGTCGTGGAAGACTTCTTGAGGGAGCGTGGTGTGCGTCACATCAATACTCCACCCTACCATCCTCAGACGCACCAGGTAGAGCGTACCCATCGGACGTTAAGGACGATGGTTGCTGCTTACTTTAAGGAAACTTCCGGAACTTCTCTTCGCCATGAATAGGGCTGTGAGCTCTACCGGGATGAGCCCTGCCTTGCTGCTATACGGTCGGCAACCTGAGACGCCGTGTAGGTAGCGGAAACTGTAAGAGGAGTCTGCAGAAATCCTGAAAGAAGATCAGGAGAAACCTCCGAGAGTGTGGACGCGATACTGCCCGACCTGTGGAATCCTGCGCGCCAGGGATGCGCGCAGGTCTCCAGATCGGGTGAACCACCCGCCGAAAAGGAAAAAGCCGACATCGCAGGAAACGGGAAAGAAGAGAGGATCGATTCAAGAGAAAGTAAGATGGAAATAACTTTACGAATGGAAACCTTCTTCGCTGTGATAGTAAATTATTACAGCGCCCTTTTCTAGTGCAGATGTAGCTTCCGGGGGATGCCAAATCTGGGTGGGGGGTGTATCGGGCGCTGGTATAAGGTCCTAATAAACCTATATACTGCGTCGCGAGATTCGAATCTCGCGCGCTTATTCGGATCGTGATCGATAGCGCGCCGCGCAGAGCTCGATCAAGATAGTTGGAGAAGAAGTAGACCATGATTAGGCAGGATAGAGCAGACTGTCGAGTGAGTATAGTCTAGAATAGTAGAGCGAGTAGTAGCTATGTTCGAGAGTGCCGTGATAACCGTGACACGCGAAAAGTGAGTTTGTGACAGCCACGCATTACGCAAGTATACAGTGTGTGCGCCGCGCTTCCACCGCTGCAAGAGTGACCGCTGCAGGGCCGCCACGAAGGAGCTTATAGAGAGATAGAGAGAGAGAGAGAGCTAGAAGCTCTACGAAGACGGGGATAGTGGGACGTGCCCATCCCCGCCTTCCTATTGCAGTGCGTGCGACGGAGAAAGCTGCGTCGTGCGATGGCTGGCCAGCAACAAGCGTTAGTAGGTGTTGTACTGTTAGCGTTCGTGACGGCCGCGTGGTCATCCCCCCCCCCCGTCACAAATATATAAAGTGTTAGCTTTAGTGACGGGCGCGTGGGCATTCCCCCCCTCCGTCACTAGTAACCGACGCTGCTGTGCAGTGACTACGTACGGACACCCAAACGGGGGTGAATCGGTGAACGTCTCGGCCTATACGCGATTCTAACTTATATGATTTATTTAATAAACTCGATTCTAATTTGATTTTAATTGTCGAGTCACGCCTTATCATTTAGCGTTCCCGACCTGTGCATGCTTTCCGAATAGCGCCCTCTACCTTTTGCAGCAGCTGCAGCTAGTCGTAGGCCTCGCCTCCTAGAGGAGCATAGGTAACGGGAAAGGTAAGGTAAGAAGAGTGAGATAGCTGCTGTTAGTAAACACGCGGTGTTGTACGTGAAAACCGGCTGCTATCAGGTAAGGCTAGGTTATAGCCAGCAGCCGAGAGTTCTCGGGTCGAAGTTGGCAGCAGCGGCAGGTGCCGGCTCCGACAGAAAGCAGCAGCTCTAACGGAAAGTGGCTTAGGCTTTCTACATTGGAAGCGTGGCACAGGTGTTCTTAATTGTGCCACTGCGCCAACTGTCGGACAGCAGGGGTTCCTTCGCGTAGAAACCCTACAAGTGTTTAACCCACTTATAGTACGTGTAGCAAGAACCCACCCCGTTACAATATATATTTTTTATCTATAAATTTATATGTTGAAATAAATTTATTATATATTAATTTATGTCTTTATTTTCAAACATCGAATTGTAAAGTTTTTGGAATGCTGTGTAAATTTAAATTTCGAGCCAATTTTTTGTTAATTTCGAATTAAGAGATTTATTTTAATTATAATTTTAAAAAAGGAGAACATTTTAGCTTCAAAATAGACCGAGATGCCAAAAATATGAAAATCACACAAACTGGTTTCTAGGAGGAAAATTGTATATTACTGTCTGAAAATTGAAGGATCGAAATCATTTCTTTATGCCAAAGATAAAGCGTTGTCATTTTGTTCGGATGACTTGGGTACAGATTAGACTATCTCATTCGGCTGTCATGTCTTTCATGGCTTGCATGGCTTCCATGGGTATTTTCACTTAATATCATAAACAGTCACATGGCTTTGCCATTTTTCCTTATTCTAGATCATCAATCCTTCAAACTAAAAAAAAATTATTGCTTTATCTTTTCTCTGAGAGGCCCAATTTGATTTTGAAAATTTTTTCCGATATTGCCCATAGTGCGGCGCAGACAAGAACGGCCGACGATAGAAGCGATCTGAAAAGTGATAGATTCCTTTGAGATAACACTGACTAAACCGCGTAAGGGCAGACCAATTGGGCTCACGGAAATACTGGACGTACGAAATGCCTTCAGCTCGGTGAGGTTGGCGGACATCATGCAGACATTCTCAGATGCTTACCCACTGCCTCCATACCTTGGTGTCACATTATGTACGCGACGCAGACTGGGGTCAAGAAAAGAAAATTAACGGCGCTGGGCTTGATCCTTGGTCCCGATATTTAGAATGTAGGTTACGACGAGGTACTCGTTCTTCCGATGCCGCCGGTGATCTATCTAATTGGCTACGCAAACGACCTGGTCATCATCATTATTTCCAAGGACAGACGGCTGGCTCATTTGAGACGGACCCAGGCCACGAAACTTGTGGTCGGACAGACTCAATGTCGAAGACTACAGATGGCGATGAAGAAGACGGAGTTACTGTACCTAACGAGGAAACGGATAGACATGACGGTACCCATGGTAGTCGGAACGTGAATTAAAGGCCGCCGCCATGACAGTATTCCTATATGGGGGATGTGTGCGCATGCGATGCGAATAAAGAAGTACCGCAAAAGATTGCGGCAGCGCAAAGATGTGGGGCACTTCGTATAGATGGCGCATACTGCGTCGGAGGTAGCGGTGCTGACGATCGCCATGGTTGTCCTAGTAGGCTTCCTAGCTCTCGAGCGAAAGAGGATCTAAGAGTACAGCAAAGAAAGGCGAAGAGCGAGGGCCTCAACAGTCGCACGGACGGAGTCACTGACGGCCCGGAAAACCCACTGTATGGACTGTAACCAAGATAAGTGGACGACACGACTGATAACGAACAAACGACCCTGGCATAAAAGGAGAGCTGGGGAGGCTAATTTTTATCTAACTCAGTTCCTCTCCCGACACGGGTACTTCCGCGAGTATCTGCATCGAATGAAGAAGGTAACGATCCCGTCCTGCATGTACTGTGGACGTGATAGAGACGACGCGGAGCACACATTTTTCGTGTGTCCCCGCAGGATAGTCGAGAGACACAGAGTACAAACGGAGACGGGTAACGTCAGAGCGAACAACGTCGTAACACAAATACTATCAAACAAACGAATCTTGGATGACATAGCACGCTTCGTGATTCACGTACTACAAGGCAAAAAGGCTGATGGTTACCTTGAAAACTGACACAGAAGACGAAGAATAGATAGATCAGATGAGGTAGACGTGATTGCCGTAGAGCATAGACACGCCGACCTGATCGAAGTAATGTGTATAACAATTCCTCATCGGTATTGAGTGAACGCCATGAGAAGAGGGGTAGAAATCCCTCACACTATCTGGCCCAACTCTTGGTGACGGTCTAAGTGGCTCCTCTTCCCTGCTAAAACCAAGGACAGACGCCCCAGAAAATCCACCTAGTACCTTGGAAAAAGAAAAAAAAAATAATAATAATAACAATCTTCTACCAATTCCAGTGGGGTAAAATTTATATATTATAATCATAATTTTATTAATTGAAAGTTCTATTTCCTAATTTTAAAACTTAACGGTATATATAAAAAATATTCTTGACTCATTCAGAATTTCATTTATATTTATTAACATACATAATCTAAATTTAATGAATTTATATTTATAAGATATGGTTATCATAAAAAGTACAATACATACTTTGAGAAATTGGTCTAATCAGAATTGGCTGCTTGTCTTCACGTTTCCATGAAATTCTGGGAATTGGTCTCCCCACTGCTTTGCATGATAATGTTGCATTTTCTCCTTCAATAACCGATATGTCTGTACTAGTCTCATTATTCAATATATCTGGAGAAACTAAATAGTAATGGAAATAAGATTATTCTTTTATCTATTATTCTTTTGTATTGCATTTCTATTTATTGTAATAAAGTACACAAAATATAATTTTTAGGTGAATGATAAAATATATAATATTGATCAAGCAGGTAATACTATTTAAGGCAGAATTACACCTATAGGCCTCTGAGGCCAATATCACCTGAAAAAAAGAATTCAAATATAATTATAAATAATAAAATAAAATATACTATAAATATAACTAATTTTTAACAAAATAAAACAAGGCAGAGGACCTTTGATTCTTTTTATCCTGAAACATAGCCCTTTTTATAAAAAACTTCTGAGTAACTTGTTTTGAAGACCGGTTAATGGATTTTGATAAGGTAAAGTACAAATTACTTCTAATATACCCTCCTGTGGTATAAAGCTCTGAATTTTTTTAATTTTCCGATTAAGTTTTTCTTTTTAAACTATAAATATTAAATAAATTAAGGGCAAAAAATGATGTTTTACATAAAAAACATACTTAATGAATAAATTTTAAAAATCCAGAACTTTATACTATAGGTGGATATATTACAAGTAATTTGCATTTTACCCCAGCAAAATCCATCAACCGGTCTCCACAACAAGTTACTCACAAGTTTTTTTTTTTAAAAAGGATTATGTTTTACAATAAAAAGAAAGTAAAGGATAAAAGAACCTCTGCCTTGTCTTATTTCATTAGTTATAATATATAATATTTTATTATTTATAATTATATTTTAATTCATTTTTTAGGCGATTTTGGCCTAAGAGGCCTATACATGTAAGACCGCCTTAATAGAAAGGAGGTCTTACACTAAAGCCTTCAATATTAGCAATTAAAAATTGTATTATATTACTAATGAATTTTTTTGTAATGTTGAGAGCGAAGTGCTTTCATTATATCGTTTAATCAAGGTGGATATCATTTATTAAATTATAATGTTCTAAGATTTTATTTCGTAATTACAAACTCGTTTTTCAGTTAAATATTTATATAAAATCTGTTTAAAATTCACATAGTAATATTGTGTCAATTTAAACCTCTATATGAATTGGTATGTAACGCATCACGCCTCGAGCAAAATTTTATCACACAAATTTCTATTGCTCTTAATGCAAGAAACAGAGAACGATAGAGACCGATAGAGAATGAGAGACAAGATGAGACAGTGAATGAGAGATAGTAGGAGAAACTGAGAAAAAACTCCGGGGTCTTATTCAGTAAGTCTCATCGCGCGCTATTTTCATATATATAGATATATAAAACCATGTAAAATTGAGTTTTAAATCTTACATATCGCGCGTCAAAAGTTATAGAATAACCCTCCCGGACGAGCTATCGTGAGCAATGGACAGCACTGTCAAAGCCGCCATCTGGACCTGATTTTCCCGGAAAAAATGATGACTCGTGAAAAAGGATTTGCACGTGTAAAGGTAATAGGTATACACATATAGAACTTCTATACTTTTTGGAACCCACCGATCAAACAATTTGAACGACTGTTGAAGACTGGTACTGATTGAAGGTGATTTTAATGCGTGAGCCGTACAGTGGGGCAGCCAGAGGACTATCCAAAGAGGGCGAGTGCTACTGGAAAGATTCGGTCCACTAGATTTTGTAGTAGACAACCAGAGCAGCAGTTCTAGCTTTAGAAGAGAAGATACGAGTCCTACTGCTGTAGTAGCTGACGTATGTAAGTAGCTGCCTCTTTGCTTTAGTAGATATGCGGTTTGTGAGTGAACACTACCCAATTAGCAATCACCAGGCCATAATGATAGAGTTAGGTAAACTAAAACAGGGAGCCAGCGTTAGTACAAGAACCAGTCGAGTCGGTTGAAAAACAAATAATTACGATAAGGAAATGTCCTTGCTGGCATTAGAAGAAGTACAGCTGTTTAGCAGGGTGACCTCCAAGGCTGTACACGTAATAAATAATATCACTCAAGCCACAAAAAACCGACGATCACTAGTATACTGGTGGAACAAAGAGATTGAGAGTGCCCGTAGCTAATGCCACAGGAGCAGGAGATGGAACTTAGCCAAGAAGGAAGAAATTATACAAGACAGGAAGAGGAAGCAGTTGATGTCTGCAACCAAAAAATAAGGCATGCTAAACACAAGCCTAAGATGTAAATTCGCGACAGAAAACTACGGCTCTTAAAGAATTATAGAATGAGGTTAACCAGAAGCCCAGGGGTCGACCTTAGAAAGAGTAATGAAGACAATTAAGGGAAGTTGTGCGACGCATGTCAAGTGTCTGGAATTACTGCACGTGCTATTAATACAGGTAAAAACGAAAAACCTATTTCCTTAATCAAGAATGAGGAGCTGTTAACTGCTTGTAGGAAGGTAGAAAATAACAAGATCTCGGGTCTAGATGGCATCCCCAATGTTACATTGTAACACACTATTCATGCCTGCCCATTATTCTTTTTAGCCCTGTATAATTTAGTCTCGAAAAGGGGATATTCCGCACGAACTGTAAAAAACAATGCCTCCTGCTGTTACTAAAAAGAAAGAAGTCACCCAATGACTCATCATCATACAGACGGCTCTGCATGTTGGAAACCTCGAGCAAGATTCTAGAACGCATAATCTTCACCAGAATGGACCAGGCTATTAAAGATAAAGCTGAACTTGCCGAACACCAATACGGCTTCTGGAAGAAGCGCTTAACCCTCGATGCAGATAAAATAAATGATTGAAATGGCACGTACAGTGGTAGAGAAGAAAAATGGAATGGAGGAATACAAATGTACTGCGATATTATTACACTGGATGTTAAAAGTGCATTTAACCCGAATAAATTCAGTTAAATACACGATAATGCCCGACAACTTCAAGGATAGAATCTTATTATATGATACCGAGAACGGAATCAGAAGGTAATAGGAGGAATCTACTTGGCCCACCTATTTGAAACATTACGTACAACTAAGACTAGAATTACCTAAAGAAGCAACAGTCATAGGTTTCATGATGATATAGACGTATTGACGATATCGATATCCAAAAACGTTGTTACAGAAATTGGTGATAAGAGCGTATAAAATAAGTAGAAAGAAGATAGAGACCATAACATTGTAGGTGGATGGACATCGAATGGTTTCTGAATCGATTATAGAGTATTTGGGCGTCACCATCGATGCAAGGCTTACGTTCAAGCAGCATCTTACAGTAGTGAGCAACAATGCAGGAAAAGTTAGCGATGCCCGAGCATCATTAATGTCAAACGTAGATGGGCTAACTCACAAGAAAAGCACCAGAACTGTTGCTAAATTATCACGTCGTTTATCGAATTTGAATTGATCACAACAAATGGCTTCCTTGAAATGTAAATGGAAATTGTTTTATAAGACAGTATTTTTGGTAGAACTTTTGGTTCAGAGCTTGGTTTTTTTAAGCTTACCTGCTTTTGGTCGGTTCTCAACATTTGTTTATCATTCTTCTTTTTCTTCTTTTTTCTAAGTCCTCTTTCCCAAGACAGTATTGTTACTCAATTCATTTTCTGCTTATACCTCCTGCCTGTTATTATTTTCTTTAATGATCAAATTCTTGCTAGGTGTAATGTGGTTTTGTTTCATGCTGATTTGACTGATGATTTACCAGAAGACTTACTCTTCATTTTACTGATGATATTTCTTTTTTTCTTTTTTTTGAGTTGGCTTCACTACTTGCATATGAAATTATTGAATAATTCTAAATTGAAAGGCTGGGACTCTAATGTCATGTTCTTAGTAGAGTTGTGTGTGATTGCAGATCGTACAATATTCTTTTCTACATTTCGTATTAACTTTTCATCTCGAACCTAGAATATAATTTATATTTCAATACACCTTTTGCCTTTTCTCTATATTTTGAATTCTCGAGAGCACAAAATCTACGCAAGAAGACCTACAGTTATAGGACACATAGGCTAAGTCACACTATCGTGCACTCCCTCGTATGAACAATCATACGGTATATGTTTCTATACTTCACTCGTCTCGAAAATCCTACGCACCTACAGGTGATTTCCAGATCTAAAATTTAAAGGTGGTGGGCACCCTTAACACTTTCTCTCTTGAATATAAAGATACATTTATCTGTCAGAAACTGCTATACAAACATTTTCTCAGAGTTTCAAGAAAATCTATTTTTTGACCTCTCGATATCACAGAGACTCGACCATGTATAAAATATCTCAAACTGGACTTTTGATGATTATATTCAGCATGAAACCAAACTTTTGGAGACTTCTCAAACTTCTGAGGATATCCTTAAAATTCCATGGTACGAAACGGTAATTTTGAGGATTTCTATTAATACCTTCCACCTAGAGAGGGAGTTTATTTCTTTAGTCAAGCATTCTAAATTCTGACGAAAGAAACTCTAGATCCCCAAAAGTTTAGGTTTAAGTAGTGTGTATATATATATATATATATATATATATATATCCCTATATTATATAGATGTTCGAACGACCCAACCCCTCCTCGAGTCCGCTTGCCCCCTCCCGTTCTCTCACTCCCCTAAAAATAGTGTCGTTATTTAAATTATTGAATAAGAATTAATTTAATGGATGATTATTTTTGTTGAGAGAATAAATCAATAAATATATATTCTTTTTTAAAGAAATAGTAATTATGTCGTTTTAAATCATTAACTGTTTACTTCGCCACCCTAAAGGTACTGTTTCCCTATCAAGGCGCGTTGAGTTTATATTTCAAGTGGTATCCTTCGCCAGTAGCCCTACAACCACTTTCTAATAAATTTGGCTTTTGAGGTCGAAGAACCTCCAGACTTCGACAAAGGAAACATAAATTATGAGTTATAATTAAATAAAGATACCGTAATCAAAAGTTTCCTTACGACAAGACTTTTGATAACAGTCAAAGAACCTTACAAATCGAATAGAGGAAACCTAAATTACGCGCTTTAATTGCAACAATCAGTTCAGTAAAACAATACGGTTTTATCGATCCAAAAAAGGATTGCACTACGGCGGTGCTGGCCCATACAAAATTCTTTAATGTATATATCTTGAGCACATAAATTTCCTCTAATTCCGCTAAGAAACTTTTAGAAAGATCTAATAGGATGTGTAGATAATCGGATATAAATAGGTTCCGTGATTAAAAAGGTGAATCCCATGGGACAAGTTTCAAGAAACTTTCAAACTTTAACAAAGGAAACGCAAAAAGGTGGTTTCTCTAGGGTAAGGCTTATCTTAACAGTCTAGGAAATAAAAGATATAAGATAAGGAATTAGATCATTCCAATAAATATTAAAGAAGGGAAGAACGGAGAGATTTATTGATGAAATATAAGAACAGTGTTCCACATCACCCTAGGGGTGCTGTTCACAAACGCGTTCAATTTTTATTTTAAGTGGCATCCTCCGCTAATAGCCCTACATACTGTTTCATTACCTTCTCGTGTATTACTATTTATAAAACTTTGGAATATTGTTTACTGAATTTAAATTGTTAATTGTGTACCTGAAAATGATCGATGAATATTACTTTTAAATACAATATGAAAAAAATTATATTATATATATATATATATATATTATGTATTTGTTTAAATAAATGACAAAAGGAAATGAAATATATTATGATATGATTTAATTTAAGTTAATAAATCATTTAATCTTATTTTTTGTTTATTATTGTGTTTATTTGGATATCTATGAATGATTATACATTTATGTTATAACAGGCGCGTAGGTACAATAATGCTAATACGTGCGCTAGCGCGATCTGATCGTTCAAGACGGTTCGGCGCGCGAATTCACGCTGACCGGAGCTCTGCCTTCCTGCGAGAACGAGCAGTCATCTTGAGTTCGTGCTTCGCCACGACCACACGTGCTCATCTATCGCTCTGTACTTTTCGTCCACATATCGTGAGTGTTGGTAAATTGCACCTCCACTCGATCGTCCACGAGTACGTCTGATTATCTACTAGCGACTCCACGAGTGGCAGGTGATCTCCATCGGCTGCGTCGTGGAAAAGTTCAACTCTGCGGAACTAGCAGTGCTGTAGAAGGAGAGAACGAGAGAGAGAGAGATAGAGAGAGAGAGAGAGAGAGAGAGAGAGAGAGAGAGAGAGAGAGAGAGAGAGAGAAGATAAGATAAGATAAGATAAGATAAGATAATATTTTATTGCTGTTCATTGTGTTGAAGTTTAAATACAAAATAGTGAGGTGTTACAATAGTGAGATTACACATAGTAAAGTGCTAAAATAAAAATAAATATAATAATAAAAAAATAAAACGCAGAGTAAGAAGCAACTGCAAAAATAAAAATAAGAATAAAGCCCAAGGCAACCAAATACGACGCTATCCAATTAATTAATTATTTAGAGAAACCATGCTCGAGCAATTGTTGTAGAAGCTTGACGTGACAAACAGAGTCGAAAGCTTTACTGAAGTCGAATAAGAGGAGCAGAGTGACTCCTTTCCTATTGATCCCAAGCATAATGTCATCCGTGAGTTTAAGTAAGGCTGTTTGAGTGCTGCGTCCAGATCGAAAGCCAGTTTGAAGAGGGTTGAGAAGAAGCCTAGATTCTAAGTAACAGGACATTTGCTGGTATACCAACCATCCAAGTGCTTTAGAAAGAAAACACAGCAGAGAAATTGGACGAAAATCACTCAAGCTTTTTGGGGTGCTAACCTTATTCAGAGCAATTACGGAAGATTTCTTCCACAATTGCGGAAAGCATGCTTCGCGTAGGGATTGATTCAAAACTTTGCAGGTAGCAGACGCAAGAAAAGGCAGTGCAAGTTGTATTACATTACACGCTGTGGAATACGATCAGGTCCTCTTGCTTGTGTACTAAAGTGATTTACTGTATCACAAATATCCGAGATTTGAAATTCCCTGAAAGTGAAGCACTTAGCGTTGTTTGATGAGGTCAGGGTACTGAGAATGTCAAAAGCAGAAGGAGTATCCGGGTCATAAGAGTCGCTTCTAAAGTGTGCATTGAGCTGGTCGTTGGAGAACGACGATGAAGTTGATTTTTTGGCTCCTGTGATGCCTAAATGCTCAAGCTCACGCCAGATATCCTTTGGATCGGTCAGCGTCGATAGTCGAAGATGGTAATAGTTATTTCTGGCTTCCTCAATAGAACGATGAGCTGAATCGCGAGCTTCTCGGTAGATAAGCAGATCATATCCTGTACGAGACCTACGGAAACGTTTATACAAGCGATCTCTCTCTCTCTTGGATTAAGATGCGATGTTCTGGCGTAAACCATGGATGCCTGTTTTTTCCAGGAGTAACAGTTTTCACTGGGACGAAAGTATTGATAGCTGATGTTACGTGAGATTGCAGGACAGAGACACATTCATCAAGGGGAGCCGACTCAGCCACAGACCAATCCAAACCTCTCAGAAAGTCAATGAGAGACTCTGCACTAATGGCA
>JAYJLV010092204.1:0-12968 GCA_036873485.1 Torymus texanus | reverse complement strand
TGTGTGTGTGTGTGTGTGTGTGTGTGTGTGTGTGTGTGTGTGTGTGTGTGTGTGTGTGTATATATATATATATACATCCAAATTTCATGTCTTGAAATATTAATAATTTATATTTAATGTATTCTAAGGCATTTTGAATACTTTGATATGAATAGATTTTTCAATATATAATAGGAAACGAAATCGTATTTTTGCATCACCAAAAATTAATTAAATTCAATTGTAACCTTTAGCAAGCGATTTTTCATAGAATTATTTCAAGTATTTCAAGAATTTCCGTACGATAAAATTTCATGTTATTTATAACGTATATAACAGATGTATATTTATTAATACAGCGATTCTTTTTTTATTGCACTTTTTCATGAATAATAAATTCGAATCAAGTTTTATTAGTATAAATCAAGACAGATTCGTATTGATATCTGATTTCGGAAAAAATTACAATTTTATTTCATAAACTAATTTTATAAAGTATTTAATTAATAAATACTGTTGTAAATTATTGAAAATTTCGCTATAAAATACAGATAAATAAGGAGCATATCATAATAAATTAAAGAGAAAGTTATGATTATGTATACTGTATTATGAGCTATTCAAATAATTTTATATCCTTAAATTTATGCTGTATATTCATAATAAATGTAGTTTGATTGGGAATAATAAATGTGAATAGTTATTCATCAAGAATGCAGTACTCTCATTATATTTCATTTTTAGCTAAGATAATCTAATTAAAAAAAGGTAAAGCTCATCAAAGATATAGAATATTTTTTCTCAGAAACATATGAACAGGATTTTCGGAGAATAATTATATAATAATGACCATTCGGAAACCACCAACTGAAAAATCAATACCGCATCAAAATTCTATCCTCCATCTCCTGTTTCCGTTCATCTAAAATTTTCTCATCCACCTTACATCGAACGAGCGACATCTTCAACGGATAATCTTCCTTCGTCTCCTTTCCCTTCGCGTCTTTTTACAGCATGCAGTTATGAATACGATTAGTCTCTCTCAACCCACTCCTATACCTTCCACAACGTTCTCTGTCATGTCGTCGCCGTCGTCGTCCTCTCGACGTATTTATATTCATGCACGCGCGCGTTTACCTTTTTTCCGTGGCGTGTGCATGCACTCAAGATGCCATTTCCATGTCGGCCGCCCGACTTAAACGAGTTTGCTCTCTCGCGGGAGCGTAGAAACCACTCGATCGATTCTCGAAGAAGTGTGCATATGGGTGTGGTGGATGTATGTGGGTGAAGGGCGATGGGGGACTTCTTTTGTATGTGGATCGGATTGTAAGGGAGTATAAGCGATTTTGTTGGTACGAAAGAAAGAGGAGCGCGGTTTCTACATACGGCTATAAGTGAATATTTTTGTGGTTAAGTATTAGGATTATGTTGGGATTAGGTCAGAAGTTTGAATGTAACGTGGACATTTTTTTCTATCTTTTATTCTACAATATTGGACTTTAAGAAAAATCATTATCTGAATGCTTAGTATTCTCTAAGTATTAAATAATCGTCGAATATTGTGGTTTATTAAAGTTTTTCTTATACATTCTAAGAAGATAAACTTTTTTGTAATCATGTGTTACTAACCTTTGTATATCACACTTTTTTAATAGTACTTACATACTAATTCAACAAATGGTATTCATAACTCATCATTATGTAATAGTAAGACCGATGAATTATACGATAGCTAAAATTAAAAGTATAAAGCAGTTACCTCTAATTATATTAAAAAATAGTTGGATATACAAATAACCATTCATAGCAAATTTGAATGTATCAATTACAAAGTCTCGTATATTTTAAAATCTACATACCATCAAAATTTTACATGCTAAACCTACTGGAATACCCAACGAAGCAGAACTCAATTGTTAAACGGCAATTCGTTTACTCCCACGTCGACAACTGAACACGGCTACGAAGTTAGACCCGTTCTACCAAAAAAAAAAGAGCGGCAAAATTTCAAAGGTCGAGTCAGCCTGCACTCCACTGAATAGCACGAGAGTAAATGGGGGGAATCCAGCAGCTGCGTACGATGCAAAATTATTCTCCCAGCCGCAGGGGGTATATAATTCGGAACTTACGAGCGTCGGCCATCAAACTTCTTTATTCCCGGCAGAGAAGCGAGTAGACTACGTCAGTTCATTGCCATGCAGATGGGCTTTCGTTTTTTTTCTTGAAGAAGTTCAGGCAATCGATAAGGCTGGGCTAAAATTTTGCGAAAATTATTTCGAGAGTTTGGCGCATAGGTGAATGAAGGCATTGGTGAACTACGGTAGTAATGGATTGGAGTGGTGGCTGCAGCAGTAGCAGCCTGCAGTCGTATTCAAATGCACGTCTTCGAGCTTGGGTCCTTTGAGCCGGCTGATCTCCAATTCCTGTAGATCATGGCTTTTCGGATTTGCCCTTCGCTGTATTCAGGAAGACACGTGTTCCTACGATATCTTGCTCAGCGTGAATGTAATACTGACAGCTGTAATACCTCTCTCTAGTTTATGGAACTTATTGAACTTATTTTAATCTTATACTAGAATTGTATCCTAAATAAGGTATGACACGTTAATGACACATTATAATTTATACTAGTTTAATGTTTATCGTCAATGCCGAATCCCACCAACGTTCACATGAACTATTGTCTTAGATTATCCTATTACACCTTGATACACCCTGAACAATTAGATAATCCATCTTTGAACTAAGCTAACGCCCTTATCTCTTCACAAAAGAGGAATCAATACATGCTCTCGATGACATTATCCAATTTCCATCGGTATCGATGACATACGTGCACACACATACACATACGCGCTACCTGCATCAAAATTTAAACATCAATGCTACCTCCGATACACCATTCATCTTCAACCTTTCCCAAAATTACCAATCCACAACGCGCCTACTGTACAGGTATATCCAAAATTCATCATCATCATTCCCTGGCACATCGCGTTCTCGCAACACCGACAAAACGCTTAATATCCCGTGTGCGCGCGCGCGCTCGTGCGGTAACAAAACAGCCGCGATAACGTCGGGTAATCGAAGCCCACCCTCGCACGCTTGGCCGAAATAATTAATCGCGTCCCAAAACAAAGATCAACGTTGCTGCTACTGCCTACCGTGCGCACATTCCTCCCGGATTACATCCTGACCGACCAGCAGGCAGGGTCGTACTGGGAAGGGGAAACAATGGAGCTGTTCCGCTGCACTTCATTGTTTTGCCACGGCAGGGCTATTGTAATGATCCGCCAGCACCGGCACCACCACCACCACCACTGTCGACGACGACAACGACGTCAAAGTCAAAGCCCCCTGCCTGATTCGCACCGGATTGACAATAGGGCTGCACCAGCAGCAGCAGCAGCCTCTATTCTATCGTTCCTGCTTTCTGTATCGGAACGAATGGCCCTTCGCGGTTACCCTGCAGCCATTGGTAGCGTGCATTTTATCGAAGACACGGTGGTGGGTGGAACAATGACGTCTTTGTTGCGGCTCTCTCTCTCTCGCTGTTTCTCGCTCTCTCTCACTCGGTGTGCACGCCAGGGGCAAGTAAGAGCGCTTTGCGAAGCGCAGGCGTAGCTTTTGTAATGGTAGTGTGTGGATGTATGTGGATGAGAGGGTGGAGAGGTGATCCTTGCCCGCGAGGAATTTCGATTGTCGGCGGTAGTAAAGGTGGTGATGGTAGTGTGGAAAAAGAGAGGGGGGAAAAAGAGGTCGTGAAGGGGACAATGTGCTACCTGACCTTTATGGAGCTTTTAATTTGACAGTTGGAAGTTAGTGGACGCGATTTATCTCGTTTTATTCGATTTCCGAAAGGGAGTTTTATTTTTAATAGAATATCGGTAAGTGTAGAGGATAAATTTTACAACAAAAATTATCAATTTTCCATCAATAATATTAGATATAGATTTCCATCAATAGATTAGAAAAGATTGAAATATCTAAAATATAACTAGGAGTAATATAACAGGAGTATCGAAATAAAATTGCGCAGTTGTTATCCGAGAATACAACTTCAGGAAATAAAATTATGGTAAAATTACGTTACCCAATGCGAAGCTTCATTGCCAAGATAAAACTGTACGTACCTGAAACAGAAAAAAAGATTACTTAATAAATAACTTTATCTCTAAATTCTTAACGCATAAGTTATAGAATTATCAATCAATATAATAACTGTTAAATTCTAATAAATTAAATCAATCGTTAATATCAGGTTATACCATTTATCTAGATTATTCTAACTACATTGATGAAGTTAATTCATTACTGCGTACGCCCTGCTACAGTATCAGTTTCACGAGAATCAATGAATACGAAACAAACGAAAACTCTTTCCTCTCTCCTCTCCCAACCTCGCAAAAAATACCTCACAAGACCCCAAATAAATACTCGTGAAATCGTACATCCCTGCCGCGTTGCGGCGTTCCAAACGCTGCCTGAATCTCGGCCCTAAAAATCTCCACGGTATAAACGACGACGTTGCTGCTGCTGCTGCTGCTCTCTTCCTCCCTCGTCGATCGCGTGATAAATTCACGTATAACGGCCATAAACCTCCGGTGGACTTTATAGTTCCGCGCGCGTGCGCGTGCGCTCGCGCTCGCGCGCTTTTCCTTCTGTCCTGGGACAGAATCCCCGGCGCGATTGTAAATCAGCGCGCGCGTCGCACTGATTCATCGCGCAGCTGCACACATACTATATATATATATATATATATATGCACACAAACGCGAGAGTCCGAGAGTGGCTCTCTATCTCCATCTCTTTCATAAATGAATCTTAATCTCCGTACGCGTCGTCCTGGCTGTCGGTCCCCGAGTATAGGGGTTTTGCCATAGTTTTTGGGGCTGAGTTGGACGAGGATGGATATGGAGTTGAGTAAAAATGGTTTGGCAGGAGAACAGCAGTGGTGGCTTTTTTGTTTTATCAGATTTTTGGTTTATGTAGATACTCTCTCTCTTATATATACATCGAGGTTGGAGTTTTTATCAGTGAAATATAATCGAGCTTACATAGGTTGCTGTTAGATATATGTGATGTGTGTATTTATAGTATAATGTAGTATAGAGATGAAGGATATCCGACACAATTTGTTATTTCTCAGAAAATATTTACTAAGTTATTTAAAATGCAAGTGGTTTTACTAGAAACTTCTTTTGATATTTTTAAATTATTTTATAACCAAAAAAAAAAAAAAAAATCAAAACCAAAGTATGAGTAAAATTTGCAATTTTACTTAATTTAATTTTAACATAATTTAATTTTCTAACAATATAGTGAACTTTATATAATGTTAACATACAAAATAAAGCAGGTTAGACATTATTTCATATTTTTAAAAGTTATATAAACGTATTAATATCAAATTATGAAAAATATTAAAGAATTTGTATTCCATTCACTAAATGAAACATATTACCCAGTTGAAATATCAATTTTAGAATATATATTCAACTAAAACTATAAAATTATCTAATTTATTTTATTTCACCACGTAAAGTTTCAATTTAAATTCAACAATAACCTTTTACTTACAGCTCTTACGGCAACAAGGTTTGACTATAGATTGTAAATTTTCCAATGTGTTACGCTGAGTAATTCAAAGAAATTAAGTACGAGGATGTATCTCCTCGGCGCAGCAATTTATTCTCTGTATAGTACCACTCTGTATATTACTCTTGCTACGGGAAATATTTTTTCTTAAGTTACAAAATAAATAAAGTCAAAATTAAAGAAAATATTCATGTTAATAAATTGTAAATTCTATACACATATTACAAATACGTTAAAATATTGTTATATTTACTTAAATTTATTAATATTACCTCAATAAAATTGTTTTTAATTTGATTCAATATTCTGTTTGATTATATTTACTTTTTACCCGTATAAATATACAACCAAAGTGTAGAATCCTTCAGACGCATTATTTTATTCATAAATCTCGGAGTCTCTCGTTTTCGCTCTCGATTTTCACGGCCCGGCGCAAGTGCCATTGAGCGAATTCGTAAATTTTCCCGGTCGTGTGATTTACGCGCGAGAATACAAATCAAATGCTTATTCGAGATTTTTTCTTTCAATATTGAGAACGGCCCTAGTGCCGACGCGAAAAAAAGAGGATCAGACAGACAGCTTCATGAAATATTGAATTATGGAATAAAATAAAATGTTTTTTTTTCTTAACACTGGAATATTTTATATTTTTTTTTTTTACTGAAAACATTAAATATAGAATGGTTCAGGTTAACAAGATTTGTTAAAAACAACTTATCTTTAAAAATTCTATTTTGATTTTGTCGAAAGTGACATTTGCCGTACTACTTTTACGATATTCAAAGTTTTTAAATTATTAATTACCTTAAACAGGTAATATGGAATACCTGAATGTATGTGTTGTTTTAACAGACAAATAAACATTATTTTCGTCTTTGAGAAACTTCACAAAAATAAATAATTATCGTACGAATCACTGAACCCGCTTAATTCGTCGAACTCGTTCATTTACAAAACTGTCTATCTACAACGATCATTGACAAATCATTAACCACTGAGAAAAATAAATAAAACAAAAAATTTTCTCAATGACAAACAAGAAGATAAAACACGCATCATGTACTCACGCCTGAAAAAATAATCAAAGACTCGGGTACGAAAAGCTAGTAACCGAACACAGGTGGAAAATCCAGTGATCAGTTGGTGTTAATGGCTGAAAAAACAGATCTTTTTACTTCCAATGTCGATTGGTCGATAGTAAAAAGTTCGTTTGAAATGTGGATAATTGCGTAGCTGCAGTAAAAAGAAGGATTGATCAAATTTTAAGCAATTAAAATTCCTTTGTCTTTTACACAAAATTAAAGTATAAAATAAACGTTTACTCGAAATTAAAAATTCCAACGATGTAATACTTTGTTGTATCAGTTACTTTTTGGTGAGAAATGCTGTTAAAAATATTAAATATTCGTATACAATATAAAATACAAATTAAAAATTAATTAAATTTATAATTAAATTTAATTTAATTGTTACATATAAAGTACTAATAGTCGTGCTGTCCAGTGATGTACATTGACATTACAAAATTCTTTAAATACAACTGGATAGCCCGACGATTAGTATCTTATCTAACAATTAAACATAAGAAAATTATCATTAGAATCACATATAATTAATTTAAATTTAATATCTCTTAAAATAAGATTAGGAAGAACGTGTGAATATTAGTTGTAATCGTTTGAATCAAACAAATATTTTTCTTCTCGTTTTTTTATAAATAAATAATACATTTAATCTTTTGACACTGATTTCACCATTAACTCAATTCTTTCATGAAATCAATGCGGCGAAAAATCAAATTCATCGCATCGCGCCATCAAACAATCGCATTAATATCACAGCCTGACCGCAATTCCATTCCCTCTCAAATCAAAGAAATCCCAAAACGAACGGAAAATCCGAGCCCTTTCGCTAATGACGTCGGTTAGAATGTCACGAGCTGCAAACTGTAGAGTGAGAGACAGAGAGAGGGAGAGAGAGGGAGAGAAAGAGCGAGAGAGCAGCATCATTATCGTCACTTCGACCGCGCCGCGTCAGCGCGGAAACTGTTATCGCGCGCAGTCGCGCGCCCCGTTAACATAAACAATGAGAGCGCGCAGCAGACGGGGAAAATTATATTTGACACCCGTGCACCGGCGAGCGTTCGATATTGTCGTGTGGACGAAGAGTAGAGAAGAGGAGAGAGAGAGAGAGAGAGAGAACGAGAGGATGCGGGATTTGGTGTGCAGGGGATGGGGTGGTTTGATTCGTACAGTTTTGCTGATGATTCCAGGGTGTTTGGAAGTGGGATTGGATTTTGGCCTGCAGGTGATTAGATGACTTTTGATTTTGGTCGAGTGGAGTGCAGCTGGTTGATGAAGTATGGATGAAAAGATACTAGGAAATAAATAAAAATGTAGATGGAAAAGGATTTTGTTGGAATTATGTATAAATTTGTGAACATGCTTTTATCAGTGCATTCAAGATTAATGATATTGTCGTATGAAACATTTATTTAGGAATAAAATTGTTATTTTATTTATGAGTATTTATTAATATATTTTCTGCTTTATTTATAATTTACGATATTGTTCATTAAAAATAATTATAAATAGAAAAAGAACTATAAATAAGGCTAATGTTTATACCATTATCTGCTATCTAGCGATGTCTCTGAAGGTAACCCATCTAATTTCATTAATATCATGCTACCTAACAAATGTGATATGCTGTGCATTAATTTCCTCATATATAATAATTAAAATATTTAACCTATCTAATCATATTGGAATGTCAATCATATAAATATCATATGAATTAATACGCTACTCCATTTGATTAAGCTTTAATTGAAAGAATATAAATATTACATTAACTAAATGTTATTTTGCTATAGATATTGAAAACCGATTCAAATCTTTGATATGTTTACTAAATTTTTATTGTTCATATCAAAAACTTAGCATAGTTCAAAATTAAATCCCGATCGAACAGTACAATGTTATTAGTAAAAAAAACGCTTCATCGATCCTGATACGTTACACCACCACCAAAACATCTCAAATTACGCAATCATTTTCCTTTGCTACCCTCTCCGTTTCTCCAACAACAACAACCCTCGCGAAAATAATCGCCCCGGGACCGCGTCTTCCTCTCTCTCTCTCTTTCACCCCTCGCGCGCGTATATATATATACACCTGTTGCTCGCCTCCTCGCGGCGCGTTTGACGAGCGTCGCTGGTCGACGCGACCCCATTGTATGTGTGGCATGCTTCCGGACTGCTGCTGCTACTACCGCCACTCTTTTGTCTAGGTTTTTTTCGGTGATTGGTGCTAGATTGCGCAGATGCTGAGAAGAGGAGAGAAGTGGGGCTGAGGTGTGCATTTGATTGATTTTTGTGATTGGGCGCGGGATTTGGAAGTTCATTGGGCAAAGGTAAAGACATCAAAAGGTTATGAATTTTTGTAGAAAAATGTCTTTCTTCCTTATATTCTTCACGAATGGGTCGATACTGAAGAATAAATTTAAAATGTCGCTGTCGGTGTAACAGTTATTATATACGATTAAAAATTTAAGAGTGATTAGTTTTTGCAGCAAGTTATTGTCCAAAATACTGATAAAATATATTAAATGATTATGCAATACCTCCAGGGCATTGTAAAAATCGAGTTTTGCAATCGGATAAGGTTACTATTTTAAAAGAATAAATTGTAAGAGGTAGGAAGTAGAAAAAGAAGAGTATGATTAAGCCAAATATCAAAATGTGAAAATAAATCCGTATATATTTTTCACCAAGGTAGCTAAAAATGAAATTTTCAATCTAAAAAATTTCGATAAAATTTTAATATCTAGTCAGTATTTTAGTTAATAAAAATGTTTGAAATGTTTTTCTTATCTACTTTATTTTAAATATTTCTTTTTTTTTAGTTTATAAAAATATTTAAAATGTTGTAGTAATTAAAAGTTCGAATTTAGTTTAAGAGAAAATGAATTTTCATTTTGAATTCCATAGCTTTACAAATTTTATATTTATTTTATCATTCTACTATTTATTTATATCTAAATAAAAAAATTTTAATTAATTAAATATTATATTCATTTCTATGTTCTTCTACGACATATATTGTTAGGTGATTGAAAATGTTATCTAAACGTTTATTTGCAAAGAAAATGTTAACGTAAATCATGAAAAAATAACCAACAGTGAGCAAAAACTACTTGCAAAAGGCAAAATAGACCGAGAATCCGGAGAACAATGCCGTGAAGCATCAGTTCTAGAAAAGTACAAGACGTTACCAACTACTCCCCCAAGAAGATGACGATATTTAAGAGAAGCGAATCTCCAAAAGTGGATTTTTCTTATCGCAAGCGAAGCCATATCCTCCCCCACCTGCAACAGACCGCTAAAAAATTCTATGCATGCCTAAGTACCTCTTGCGCCCGGGTGCCGCCAAGGTGCAGGGGCCAAAGACGCCGTTCGAACGGCTTTTTCGCATTCCGGAAAATTAGTTCTCACTTTCCATTAAACTCCGCTGCGTATTCGCGAACTGTTATATGTTTTTCTTCGTTCTTTTTTTTTTGTAAAGAGAAGAGAGGACGAGAGGATAAAAAAGCTAAATAGCATTAATTTCCCTTTCTCGAGAAAAGTTTAATGAATAAACTTTGTCTTCGGCGTTTGCATAATGCCGCTGCTCACTTCGATTTCCTTTATGGTAGAAGTTAAAATTGTTAATGCCGTTAGGTGCTATTTAGAAATTATAATCGCTCGAAAGTTTCTTTTCTGAGAAGTAAAATGGGATATAAAAATGGGGTATCAAGTTTTCATCGTATTACGCTGAAGTTTAAAATCACGTTAAATTTCATGGAAATCTTGCGTGTTTGTTCCATTACTAGCATGGATATACGAGATGTATTTTGAAGTTGGTTAAAGCTATTATGATCATAGAAATTGACCTATTCGACAATTCGATTGATGAAAATAAATATACTTTGTCAATATTTTATAATAATTAAAGTATTTTATCCCAATAAAAATTCGTGTATTACTCATAAAAATGATTAACCCCCAATAATAATATTTAACTTAACATTTCACGTGCAAATATTTCAACCGTACGTTTCCGCTTCATAAAACCTCAAATATTGAATATAGGAAACTATCTTTCCGCCCATCTTACCACAAAAATTCTCATCTTCATATTCTTTCGCACCAAAAAACATCGAATTGTCCAGCAGTCAAATGAAAAAGTCACCGGCATGACTGCACCTCCTTCGTCATTCTATTTATCAGAGACGTCAGGTGCCCTCTTGTCGTATACTTCGTTGCTGAACTGACGCCTCGGGGTAATCTTCACGCGCACGCGTTGGATTAGGAAAATCGACTTTGCCTAGCGTGGAAAGCACGGGATGATTGATGCGACGGGAGATGCTCCTCCTTCTGGATTTCCTAGGAGGAGAAGGGGAAGTTAGATGGGGATGGTTAATAGGAGAGGATGGAGGAAATTTGGGAAACTCAAACATGTTTTGATTATGTGTGAGGTTGAGTTATTTATGGCATTTAAGAGTGTATTAAATAATGGTGTTCTAGGAAATTTAAATGCTTCGGTGAATATTTGAGAATGAATTCTTCGAATTTTTAACTCGCGATGCTAGAGAATTTACATTGTAGAGGGTAAAATCTGTTTCAGGTTACAAGCGTAGAATTCATATAAATTAGTTTCATTGAAATTCCATAAACTTTTTTAATTAACCTTATACAAATAATGCTGAAAAGCCATAGGAACGTTGAGATTTTATCATTATAAAATTTTATAATAAAGTAAAACAAGAAAGAAGAAGAGAAAATATTCTGCCACTTCAAGATAGCATAATTAAGAAGAAGTTTATGAACTACAATATTTTGGAGTGTTTATTTGTATAAACTCAGAAATATTTGTAGATTGCATGTGGGCTTCATAAATATGCTATTTTAACAGTCCCACATAAAGATTCAGTTTTACTTCAATTATCGAAAGCGGGATCAGCGTTAGTGGATACTTTCCGTAATCCCGAATAATTAAAAGTAGAAATTAAATTTCAGATCGAAACGATTCGAGCTTACGTTAAATATAATCTTGCAAGTCTTTTATTTCACGTACTTTAAATTATATTTATTAAGCTCCCCATAAAATCCAGTATACCCGCCATTTTAATAGTCTACTATACGATAATATGAGTGCATATATTTTTGAAAATAATGTTTAAAATTAATATTTGATCGCGTACTCTGCATCTGAATTAAAATAAAAAAAATGCTTATTTGATTTACTTAAGAGTTATTTAAAATACCAAGATAATTTATAGTTTGTTTTTATTTTCTCCCCTAAAAAATATTTATATGAATTTAATGAAGATATTGATTTCATCTACTTCATCGTTCTTAATATCTTTACTTTTAATTTTGATCTTCACGTAATAAACTCAAGCTGTTAAAGCAGTACATAATATCCACCAAAAATCCAAATCTCGAATGAATTTTCTTCGAAAACTCCCTTTAAAATCAAACCACTCTTCGCCCTCAACCGAAAAGCTCTCGTAGCCCAGCTCGTTAAGTCCTCCGAAACGTCTCTGCCTCGCCGAATTTCGTGTCGGTAATCCCCGATAACGAGGTTATACCTCTCGCCGGTTGAAAACGCCGTCATCATCGCCACCGGTGGTAGATTCAATCGGGGGGGAGGGGAGGTGTGGTGCGCAATTAATTAATCTCGGCCGATCAAACGCAATCACCATTATGCGGCGAGCGGCCGCAGACCGGAAATTTCGAAGCGATGTGAGCGTTTCGGGAAACGAGATGCGCAGTCTTTTTTTGGTAGGTTTCAAGGAGAGAGAGAAGTGGAGGGGTGAAAAGGATTCTATGGCTGCTGAAGACTTGCGCTAATGGTGCCACGGGAAGTACGAGATATTCGTGGTGGTGAAAGAGGTGAGGTTTAGTGTGGGAATGCGGTGCTGTGGAGTGAAAAAGCCCTGAGAGGTGGAATGATTTTTTATGTATTTTACAAATATGAAAAGATGGGTTTACTTATTAAAATAAAATAGAAAATATTATTTTCAAAACAAGTTTTGAAAAATTTTATAAAAATATCGGTTGATTTATTCGTGCTTTTAGGTCGACTTTAAATCGTTAAATTTATGATTTTCTTTATGATATTTATAGCAGAAAGTAGTATGTTTATTCTCAAGTTTCTCATCTTAATATTTGTGAAAACTTTTTTTAACCAAAATATTTAAATAAAAAATTGAAATTCATTTATTTACTTTTAAGGGGGCTAGACACCTTTTTTTTTTAAAAAATCGATGTTTTTTTATTTGCTATTTTTATAGGAAAATATCTGTCAAATAAGCTCCACTTTACCCGAGATCGATATCTATTTTTA
>JAYJLV010092203.1:0-33876 GCA_036873485.1 Torymus texanus | reverse complement strand
TAATTAGAATTGAAATAAGTAGTAAATAAGTATATAGATAGAAAAAGGAATACTTATTTTATATATCCGAATAACAGGGGTAATAGCTACAAATGATATACATCCAGTGTCAATATCCAATTCTGTAGTATTTTCTACATTCAGCGATGGCAAAGCAACTACAGTCATATCAAGTTCTTCATTCTCTATTTTGTCCATAGTTAATTCATGATTTTTCGCCATTGAAATGTTGGTTTCAACATTTACAAATGTCACTTTATAATTAAGTGCATCTGCCGTAATTGTAGCATTGGAAAGAAATGAGTATCGACAGTTACTGAATTCGTCTTAGGATCTATAGACGATGACAGAAGAGGAGGGTGATTTTTGTAGAGCAGTTTCAGAGGATACCCATAAACATTTTTTAGTTTATCTGGAAATATGTATGTAGTTGAAGTTAAAGAAAGTGTCAATAACTTCGTCATAGAATGGATTAAAGTAGTACATTCATTTCTATAATGTAAAATCCAAAATTTTTTTAGACCATGCACAAGTAAAAATGGTTTTAAGTTTAATAGGCAAAACTTCAGAATTAAAATACAGTACTAGACATTTTGATCGTTGATATTTTGGAGAAATTGTTTGAAATATATCTAAAACTTTTTCAAAGTATAACATTGTATTATCCTCATTTTCCTCGTCTGCATAGTAAATTATTATGTACATAGATGTTTGGATTAGTAAATATCAATGGCTTTACAGATGTATTAACATTACTTGACATTACGTCCATCAAATCTATAATAATACTAGGAGTTGTGTCAAAAAGTTTTTGTATAATAGAAATATATGAAATATTATTTATCGCACTCTTGTTAGTAAATATAATAAACTGATACGGGTTTATGTTATCTGATACTTGTTTTTTTAAAGAATCTAATTAATTTTCATTAAAAGCAAATAGTAAATTGATTTTCGAAAGAAATACTAATGACATAAGAGAAAAAAAACACATTTTAGTTATCAACAAAATTAATTCTCTTGTGTACGTTAAGGAGGACCTACACAAACAGTTGACAATATATTGTTGTTGTTGTTGTTACCTCAAAGTAGTTCAAAATTAACGTAATGAAGTGCTATTATGTAGTATATAATTATAGACAAATTTGTCTTATTCTTACAGTATTTAAATTATTTTATATTGAGCCATACGAAGTTTATGGAAATAAGGTAATAAAATGGATAATAAGAGGTTTAATAATGAAAAATATCATTTTTAATTTTCTTTTCACCAAAGAACTTTATTCTTCAATTTACTATAACAAGTGACTAGCACTTACAATACAGTTTCCATTTATTTATTTAATAATTGAGCGTTTAAAACACTCAGTATAAATTGAAAGTTTTAATGTACAAGAAAAATATATAATACACTTGGAATGTAAAAGGCCTCGATGTATAAAAAGGTCATTAGGTCATAAGGGTCCTTTTCCAATGAAGAATATGACTTGGCATCTGAATAAAAATCAATCACGTGTTGATTTGTGATTGAATTGAAAACAAAATTCTTTGTAGAGAATTGTCGAATATTTTTATAAATAATAAAATGTGATCCCCGTACTCTTTATTGTAAGTAGACCCTAAGTACAAAGGCACTTAAAAGTGCTTATGATACAAATCTATCATTACATACAGTATTAACAATTTTGTGAGTATACATAAAATAGTGTACTCCTAAGTTTACGTGTATAAGTATATTTATAAAATGTGCTCACGTTGCTTAGCATGTGTCCAAGTAAAAAATGTGGGAAAGTGGGGTTACAAATGTACAAATACTCAAGGCCATCATTATGCTGTTTTCTTGAGGTCTTTTCGCTTTGTCACATAAAACTGGCATTTCTTTTGCTGCTTCTCTTGGTCCTTGTTATATTATGATATTTGACTGACAAATTTTTTGAAATTTTCCATAACATAAATGTGTAAATGTTTATGATCTTGTCCAATTCAAAGTAACATTGAACTGCAATAACAGTGCAATAAATTCGACCAAAAGAAATATCAAAAGAGTATTAAAAAATATAATCTACAAATTTTATATTACAAAATCTGTTAAATTGTAGCAAAATATATTGTACAAAGTTCCATATTGATTTCTTATTATCTAATTATTGCTGCGCAATTCACACAAGTTCATTCATCTATCGATCTTTAATTTCTTAATATACAAAAATCGACCTTTCAAAACCGCAATTGAAAAAATTCAAACAAGAATTTTTCATATTTTCCATTCACTCTATATACGATATTGCTTACGAAGCAATTATTAATTAATCTACAATTTTAGGAACATGAGAATTTACAAAATGTGTTGCGCGCGAAGATGAAACTCACATGACAACGATTACACCAGCCGAGTTTACTCGTTACCTTACGAAATCTTCACCTTTATGATATGCTATACTTCGACGCCATTCTCTTTCGCGTTAAAATTTGGCATCTTTTTTTAACTAACCACTAACTTTTTCATGGCTAAAAAATTAGAGTTTTAAAAATATTGATTTTTTATGAAAATTTAATGAAATCGGTACCTTTCACTGAAATAAAAAAAAGAAGGTTTTAAGAGTGAAATATTTTTGACAAAAAATCAATAATAATTAATTTGTTAATCTTTAATTGTGTAATATTAACAACTTCACTCTAAGTGAAATATATTACGATCACTTGATTTTGCACCTAAGGTAATTCCGCGCAAAGCAATAGAAAAATCGAATTCCCTTTTTTCCTCCGAAAGACAAATGGGTACGATGCCGAGCTTCATCTCTCTTATCTTCTATATTCTCTTCTTTCTCCGGTGTATCGAAAAAATTTCGAAGATCAAAAGTGCCATTTTGTCTGAAAAAATTACAAAAAATAATTTATTTCATTTGAATTATAATTAAATTATCAACCTCTCGATACCACATTTTTTCGATAAAATTAGTCTAGCATATATACTACTATTATGTACATTTCTTTTCGTTTCTGTGAGTTTTAATTTAAAATGTGCACGCGTATTGTAACGACGATATGTACAAATTGTTCAGCGTCAGCCTTACTCGACTCCCGCTCTCCTCGCTACGGCCAAGCGTTACTCGCACATTTTAGCGCCACTCTCACCTGCTCGTCGCACGTACGAACGCGTGCATATACGCCCACGCGCGCGATATTTCACTGCTCGCACGCCTTTTCGACTAACTTTCGCTACCTCCAGCTTTTTTTGTTTCTTAAGCGGTTTGAACCAGACCATCTGTTGTCGATTTATTGTTGTTGCTAACGTAAAAGATCTCGAACATATTATAAAATCTATTTCTCAGATTGTTAGCTTTGTTTTAAATACTGTAAAGTCAAAAAATTTTGTGTACCGTGTAAAAGCAAAGCTCGTTACAAGCTCTTTTTTCGACAAAACTTCAATATTGAAATAATATATCAAACAATTTGGTCGTTGATATTTTGAAAACATTATTTAGTAAATGTTGATGATTTTGCAAGAGCATTATTATTCGAAACTACATCCATCAATTAACTAATTTCTTTGCAAAATGATTTACTTTAGATTTTGAAACTTAGCAATAAGTTTTTGTTCGATATTTTACGTTATTGCTAATTAATTAATAAATAAATTAAAAAATCGTTTGTTCCATTCGAATTGACTCACGAAAAATTTAAGGCATCATTATCTATTCATTCATGGTAACATATACGGTTACAACAGAGAGATTTGTACAATCACTCCTTAGATAATTTTCTGACAATTTAAATAAAATAATAATCTATCTATATCGATTAAACAGCACTTTGTTATTATTAAAATTCAGTGCAAAGTCACAACGACGTATTAATTATTATATTACTCTCCACTTTCACGTGCGGATTTCAAGTAATTAATGAAGCTGAAACTAAATCGTAAAATTTCACATATGAAAACTCAGTCGGTAAGGCAAAAGAAAACCCCTTAGTCACTAACCATTTTCCATTGCAGACACTCGAAAATCCCTCGGTAGGGGACCCTTATATAATGCCTGTGCGTTACCCTCTCCGCGCGCTTTCCACACGGCGGCGACGACGACGACGACGACGAATGATTCCTAACCTCAACCCCGGTTGCAATAGTCAGCGATTCGCGTATACCCGGCTACTGAGCACGACGACGTCCTGTCGGCAGCCGGGCTCGTCGCCGTGCGGGCCCGCGCCGAGGAGGAGGGCGCAAAGGAGCCGTCATATACTGAGTGACGGCCTCTTCTTCCGGTCCTTGGCGCTACCATTGTTGTTGTTGTTATTATTGTTGTTGTTGTTATTGTTGCCGTTGCCGTTGCCATTACCGTTGCCATTGTTCTTGCCGAATATCGTGCCGAGGACACGGGATACCGAGTGGACGCCAAGTTTCCGGCGGATTGGTAAAGCCCGCAGGAGTTGAACTGAACGGGCCTCACGGAGCAGACCCTGGAAGGCTAAAGCTGCGCCAGCTGCACTCTCCGCTGCGCTGACCTCGTAGAACTGGCAACCGTGTGCCAGGGATAGCTGCTGGCCCTCGTCTACGCACACCTCTCTGAAACAGTAATGACGGAATATGTTTTGATTTTTAAGTGAGCAATTTGTTAGCTATTGTTAGTAATAATTACAATTTATGGAAATTTTGCAATATCGATTACTCTTATTATCGGTTTTTATATATTTAAGTGAAAAATACTCGATATCAATTATCTGATTTAAATAAATTGTCCTGACGCATAATAGTTGATATTTATTAATATTATAGAATTAAGGTTGAAGTCTTTAAAATTTAAATAGGAACATTAAATCTGTTCTTCAATTTGATAACCAGCTGGCGAGCGGCCAGTGAAATGCGGACAACTTGATATATTTATCTTATCCAGATCGCACGCATGTGAAATATTATTTTAAATACTAAATTTATAATGGTTTGCATTAATAATATGTTTCTTCCCGACTGACAGATATAATTTACAATATAAGTCACTTATTTTCGAATTAGTCTCCAATATCTTCCCAATCTCGTAGTGTAATTTATTAGAGCAGCAAATTGCTATTTTGAACTTGTAGAATAACAGCGAATGTAGGGTGAAATAAATTATTACTCTGCTAAGATATTTTCTAACTGTACTATTGATATAGTATAATGCCTGTTAAATTATCGGTCTACGTACTTTGAATAATCGTCGATGATTCGTTATTTTCAAATGTAAATAATAAAAAATATTCAAATCGACCAATGCAGCTTTTTATTGAAATTCCTAAGAAATAGAAAAAATATATTTATTTCTAGCATTGAATGGTATAATTGAGCCATAACCTAAAAAACCACACTATTTATCATAACATATCCTCAAAAAATCATCCGATCTGTAGAATCACACCCTCACTGTATAGCCACAACTCTTTCTCTTTCTCTACACTTTCTGAAACTGTTCTACAACCGATTCACGTCGCCGTAAAACCTCCACATCGAACCCACAGTATCACCGACAAAACCTAATTTATTCCGCCGGTAAAGTAGACCACGCGTACTCCACCCTGCGTGTACATTCCTGCTGTGCCACCTCGTAAACGCCTCCGTTACTCAATCGACTGCATATATAGCGCACTTCATCCAAAATCCGCTAATCGTGCTTGCTCCTTTTCCGCATTCCCGTGGGCTTCCCGCACAATGGCGACTCTTTTTCATCGCGCGACGTCGCGTACATGTATATATACATACATATACGTGTATATATATATATATATATATATATATATACCCACACGTGTGCGCCGGGGATATTTACGATCGCAATTAAAATCGTGAGGCGCTCGCGCCTTCCGCGTTAGGGAGGCAGTGGGTAGAAAGAGAGAGAGAGAGAGAGAAAGATGGAGAAGGGGAAGTATAGAGGTGGGTTGGATGATTCCACGTGGAATTTTTTCGGAGTATCTTACAGTGTAATACACAGAATAGCTTGAAAATTAAACAATATTTCATTCTAAAACTATTTAAATTGACCATTTAACATTTAATATCTCAATTTCCTACAATTTTAAAATAATAAGTATAGTTAGAACCGCGTACAAGTTAGGCATTAACAATCTGTGATTATCCTTTACTACTTTCATTAAGACATACTACATGATCATGATCAGCGCCTCGTACAACAATTTAAAGCCGCGTTCATTCATAAAACGAAGGCTAATCACACAACTCCATCCTATCGAAAAGCAACAGCCTCAACTCACATCCAGCTTAATAAACCTACGCGATCGCTTACACATCCGCTCGTCACTCTTTCCCGCCATCAAAGGCGACGACGGCGACGACGGCAACGACAACCAAGGCAAAAAGCCGCGCATTCATCGTTCGCATTAATACTTATATATATACTATATACACGTGCTCGTATACATATCGTTGCCAGTGATCTCGAAAATTTCGCCCTGCAAAACAGGTTGCACCGCCGCTTTTTTTCTCAACTTCGCTCGTTTACGATGTCGTAATTGCGACGCGACCTTTCGTTGCGATTGTTTTTGAGAGTAATTGATGATGAGGTGGAATTTGATCGGCGATGTGTATGTTTTTTGTTTTGTGAGAGTGAAAGAGAGTTAAGCCACGAGTGAATAATAAACCGGTGGAAATAGAAGTACGGCGGGGCGGAATGACCCTGACATGGTTTCGCGGGTGCACGGAGACGAAGTTTATTCTGATGTGTATTATGTATGATGTTCAGGATCGATTTAATTGATAGTGAATTGAAATACTGATCATTACGAGAGTGTTATAAAATTAAAAAGTAAGGGGAAATGTAAAGTTTTATGAGAATTGTGAAATCGGCAAACATTTTTCCAGTTATACCTGAACTGAAAATTCGAATTGTTCAATGAGATATGATTCACCCGTCGACTGTATTCCACAATTCGAAACGAACAATATTTCAAATAATATACTTAAACATGCTTTTGAAAGCTGCGGAATCCTTTGACGGTACACGCGAAAGCATATATAACTTAACCACTCATCTTTCATCATTTTTCTCCCAACATAGCGCAACAACTTTACGCGCAAAACGAGAGAAACTCCGTCCAGAAAAACAATTTTACAAAAATCTTAGAGCAAATTAACGTACGATGCCGCATATATATATATATAATTATCGCCAGTTAAGACCTCAAAAATTCCGGACAGTTCTCTCGCTTGTCGAAATAACAATTTAAATGTTTGCGAAATCGTCTCTTTCTCTCTCGTCGAGAAAACCTGCACCAGGCATCGCGTTAATGTTTATCGTATTAAAAATAACAGTCGCGTCGCGCGCAACTGAGATGTGACTTTTATATCAGCCTGACAGGCGCAAACGTGCCTTTAATGCCCCGTCATTATCGCAGTTGAGAAGCACAGTAGAATCCGACAGCACCGCGCTCCAAAATAAATAAATGCGAGAAGAAAATATATGTATGTGGCGCGGGGGAGAGGCTCTTTTTATTTCTTGGTCAGATGCAAAAAGTGCACGTCCATGCTTGATAAAACGTTATTTCAGGTGATGAAGAGACGAGACAAAAGATGTGTTTAACAGATTGAAGATTTTAAGAAAATGTGCGGTGCAACTTTTATATAATCTACAGGTCATATCACGTACATGATTTTCACTTACATTCCAATCGCAGTAAGATTTTTCTTTTATTTTATTCGCCGCACAATAATCGTACCTTCCCCCGAACTTTCTGCTCCTCCTTGCAACAAGAGAAACCGCGTGCATCTTATTCAACGCATAAATTATATATACACCTACAACCTGTACGATTTCATCCCAAGACACACACACATACATATATACACGTACATTCTGGCGATTATCGCTTGGTGAAACCGGGCCTCCTGCCGCGACACGTACACGCGCGTGCTTCCGGTGCACGCCGCTCGCTCGAATTACACCTTTCCGCGATGTTGCTGCTGCTGCTGCGGTTTCTCGCGTTTCGGTAGCTACGACGTTTCCGGATCTGCATTTGTATGCACAGATTTGGTATATTGAGGTTGGAAGTTTGTATATATCTCAATTTGGGGTATTTCGAGGTTTGGCGATTTCACTTTTTCTGGATAAGAAACTCGATGAGAATTGTGAATAAGAGTAAAATGGAAGAGATTTTAGGTTTTACAGTGGTTAATATGAACTCGGATGTTGGACGAATATTCAAATCATGTTTGTTGATAAATTTTAAATGACTCGCACGAGGATTTTATTCAAGAAAGTTTTTATTGGAAAGATCAAAAGAGAAATCAGTGTAAGTTATAGTTCGAATCTTAAAAATGTATAGTTACATGAGCATCCCTCGGTCATTACGAGCAAATAACAATGACGAGTCAGAAAAGCTCTTGTTGTTCTTATTTATATATACAACGCGAGTGACGGCGGCTTATGTCGAAGTGTTCTTGTGGACATAAAAAATTGTCTCTTAAAACTAATAACATAACTCATCAATTTGCGCTGGTAATCGAAGTACATTAAAACGCTCGGCTTCTCTTTCTTTTGCACTTGCAATTTAATCCATCACTTACGCGGCATTTAAATTTTGATTGATGAAATGATTCAGCAACGTATATCTATACCCGTCGCTGTATCATTTCAGAAGCTGTCCGTTCCTTTTTTTCGATGACATGCTATCATGAGAATTATTAATTATTATTTATTTTTTATGCAAACAGAATATTATAATGATATAAAAGTACGCGTCTTTTGACGTTAAATAATGGATATAATAATGTATAACGTTGATTATTATGGCTATGGAAAATAAATGGATTTTGTGGTTCGATTTTATTCTATAGTATTAACGGATCTATCACATGTTCCTGCTTTATTCTCAAACTAACGTGTAAAATTCTTGTGATTATTTTTTACGTCAATAATAATTTTCCCAGCACTAAAATTCACAAAAAGAGATAAATTTGTTGTTAGGAAGCATGTTTTAAAAAATGACTTAATATTTTTTTAATTTGGTGATATAAACTGTAGAAAAAAAGAAGAAGACTGGCCATATAATAATATAAACATCACTTTTTGTGTAGAAGAGTAAAAAAATATCCAATGATTTTTTTAAAATACTTGATTTAACTACTAAAAAAGGTGAATAATTCACTAAATACTGGCGAAATACTTTTTAAATCTTCCAAATATACCATAATAATACCATAAAAAACACTTTTCATATAATTTTTAAGTTCATCATCTCACTGCCCTTCGATTAGATTACAGCATCATTCTGTCAATTCCCAGTACTTTTAACCTCTATATCAATTGTTCTTATACACCCCGTTCGACATAACGAAGGGAAAACTCGCTCTCCACAACGCGTGCAAGGTAACCGGCTCACACATATATATATACTCGCGAGTAATTATCGTCGGTCGCGCAGCTCGACGAGATGCCGGCGCCCCGATACCGTCACATTTGAGTAAGCGATTGAGTCACTTTATCGTCTCCCCGCCTATTTATAGAATATCCCTTATTACCATCAATAACCTATACGCGTACGCGAGAGAGGAGCAAAAGTTTACGACGAGGTAATTACGAGAGAAAGAGAGAAGGAAAGAGCGTAACGCGGTGGCGCCATCGTAGCAGGCCGTTAATCAGGGGGGAAGAAGAAGAAGAAGGGGACTGCATTATCTCGGACGATTGCGCTTTGAATATTGAACGAAGCTTAGAGCAAGAGAGGGAGAGAGAGAGAGAGAGAGGATGATTTGAATTGGATTTACGGGACGTGCAGCTCTAATGAATTCTCCCAGTTATCGGGCAAAATGATGGCGCTTGTAGTATCGCTGCTGTTGAGTATAACTGGACTCTCTCATGAGCGCACGTACTTTTTTTTTGTAAGCTTGATTTTTGCTCTTATTGTTTTCTATTTAAAGACTTTTACAGAATGTAAAGTGTCATATATTTTCATAATTATCAGAAAAAAAACACGAAAATACACTAAATTCATGCCGTTACACAATTATTTCAAGAAAAATTGTTCAAACCTACTTTATCCGTTATTCCAGGTCTCAATGAAGCATATCATAAAACACTCCTCTTTATAATCTCACTAAAATCTCCGTGCGATCCTATATTTCCAATGTCCCAACGAGATTCCACTTTGTCGCTACGCTACGCCAACGAACGAAAACTTTCTAAACAAGTTCATACGCCAAATTGCACACGGGCATCTATATAAATACATATACAGACATTGCTCTACTGACGGATTATTACCTCCGTCTAACGGCCGATTCATTCAGACTCGTACATACACATTCCTATTCGATATCCAGCAAAGTTTGACGATGGTTTGAAAAAAGTTATTTCGCATTGTACATATATATAGATATATATACCTATATATGTATATGTATACAGGTGAAAGCGCGGGATATATCTTAATACGCAGCAGCGATAAGGGGTCCAATTGAAATTTAATTGGATCGGGGGAAACGCGTGCTGTATCTATATATATGTTATATTTATACTGTATACACTATACAACCAAGGCTGCGCGCGGCTAATGAAAGCTTTCCCGGAGTTTAATTGTGGGCGAGAGATCGGAAACAGGAGATGTTGCCGTCGCTTCGTCGATCGTATTTTCAACAGAGGTCAGCATTGTACTATGATCTTTGTGGCTACTGGCACAGTTTCATAAAAGTGGGCGAAAAAAAGTGATAATCCGCGATTATTATATAGAACTTTTCACTTTTTCGATTATAGTACAAATCGCTACAGCAAAAAAGAAGAAACTGCTACGTTTATTCTTGTTGATCGAAATTTCTGTATAGTTCCCAAGTTCAAGTCGACGATCAGTTGAATCGTGTCTATTCATATACCCTACCACCATTTAAAAAAAAAAACAATAAGTCTATAATATTAGGTACAGCAAATTACTATATTGCGCAACATCCATACTATCCCCCATATAAATTAACCACGTATAGCCGAGTAGAACAAAAAAAAAACAACACACCGCCACTTTTTTCCATACCAAGGCAAAGAGGAAAGTGTCGGGGGCTAACGTGTTGCTAACGATCATCGCATGTCGCTAATATGAGCCCCAACGATCCTCTCTATACGTGTCGGTAATGACTCGCGCACGCGCGTTTACGCAGGTATGCATATGCGATGCTGGAACGGTAAAGGTTAAACGCAGCACGCCTGTATGTATACAATTTGGGGGAAAATAATATGGTTAGTATACTATTGGCGAGCGTGAAAACGAGCGTTTAATCGCTGCACGTGTAAGCTGATTGAAGAGCTGTTATACTGCTGCTGTTAGGCTGCTTTCAAAATGGTTATATTCGTCGGTTGGAGAGTAGGAAATGAGAGTGTCATTGATAATGTTGGTAATAGATCAGAATAAAGGATCTTGTAGTTATGTAGAGGAAAAAAAATGTACTGTAGACGAAAAAATAACTATATCAGATCGAAATTAAACTTTCGTACACAGTATATATATATATACATGTAGTGTGCTATATATACCAGAGGAAAACTACTCGACCTCTAATGTACGAATCTACCGCAAATCTCGTTGCAGCTGCCCGTTCATCATGACCGTCGAGATCAAGTCGACTCTTCAAAATCACAGTTCACGTGTAAATCTCTCTATACATACGTGTATGTATGTGCTAGTGCTCGTAAAAAAGCCGTTTGCGCGTACCATGCACCGATAGCTTATCGCTCGGCAGGTTGCTCGAGAGACGCGATCGCGACGTATGATTACATTACGCGGGTATATATGGACTGTTCCGTGTTTAGTTGGTATGTTATTGCTCGTAGTTTTCTGATGATAAAAACAAAAGAGATGACATATTGTAAAACGTTGATAAAAAAAGAATAAGGAAGAATTATACATATAAGTAATCGATCTGACAGTAGTTAACCATTTATTATTATTTACAGTGAATTAATTCATTCAGCTTTGTTGTAAATGTTAAAAAATTAATATTTTAATAAATCATAATCATCATCAACTCAAGTCCTAACCAAAAACGATCAAAATGAACCTTCAGTTTGCTAAACTATTTGAACCCTTGAACCTGCCATTAGCAACATGGAATTATCCCTATACATATACTCACACCTCACTTTCGATTCAAGGACACACCGCGTTATCCCTACTCTCTTACTCTTGAAGAAAGTCCCATCTTCCTCTCTTTCTATCTATTTATCCTATACCAATCTGTGCACATAGAGAAAGCGAAAATTCAGCGCGCTCACCCTATCTCTAGCCCCCCTACTACTGTGTTATCGGAGAAATTAACCGCGGACAAACTGTTTTATCGCGGTGCGAGATAAGCTGCCGCGCAAGCGCCCAGTGATTAATGGGCAAGAGAGAAAGAGAGAGAGAGAGAGAGAGTCCCGACCGTGGCTTCTTAACGGTATTATACCTATATATACGTGTACACACACATGGCCTTCGTCCTGCGGGAGGGGGACGGGGGGTGTATTGTAGTTGCGGGCACATTTTCGAGGAAGGAGACGGAGGAGGATTTTTTGTTTCATTTGATCAAGTCAAGCGGTACACGACAGTGCGTGAGTGTTACGCTAAGTGCAGAATTACGTGCGAAAAGTTTTTTTATCTTGTTGCTTTTTTTTGTATATTCATTGCATATTAAATATAGTTGTCAATGTTATGCCGCTCTGGCTTCATGAGCTAAATTAATATGGAGAATCGAGGACAGGAATTAATTTGTTGACTATATTTAAATAGTTAATTGTGTATAAATTAATAATCATCGATTGTGTTATGTAAATATTCTCGAAATAATCGATTCCCATGATTTTTTTCTCAAGCTCTCGACATCGCAGGTATATGATGTACTCTGCTTTTTCCATCGCATCAACGAAAATTGCCTATAATCAGTGACAACACACCCTCATTCCAATTGAACGAAAAAAAAAAAATACATGTAATCTGAAACGGCAATCCAAGTAGACACTGACAAGTTCAATAAAACCGCGTGAGCAAATGGCCTTTTGTACACTTCTGTAATTTCTTTGTCTTTGGAACGTACACACACGTGTATATGAGGTTTATTGAAAAAGCAATAAAACAATCGCTGCCACTATGAATCTCAAGTAGTCGTCTATTGTTATGAATATATATGTATACATCGAACCTTTACGATGTATAATTTTCAATCTTGACCTATAATGCATAGCGACGCGATGAGAAAAAGGGTCGCGCGTGTTATACGATTTTGAAGATTAGATGATTGATAGTGTGAGTTTCTAATGACTTTCTATTGTGCCGCGCTCGGCGTATACAGATAAAAGCAAATAGACAGCTGTAAAATTTAACGCGCATGGTGTATATATCGAAGGTATATATCGAAAAATGATGAATAGATATTATTGCATGCGCTTGATGTTCACGGGCATTTTGTCCGCGGCACATTAATATCAATGAAATTCAATTTAATATGCTTTTTATGGTTTTTGATGATAGATATAAGTATGTGTAAAATAATATTTCTATACATAAATTTACTTTTAATAATTTTTTTTTTTAAATGTTTCTCACGATTTACATTCATTGTTTATGATGCTAAATAGATATTAATATACAGAAAATACAATATTCTACTACCAAAGTAAAGACCTGACGTATCATTTTTTAACCATCAATTATCAGTAGAACAACACAGTAACTACAACATTCTATGAAAATCGTAATTTCCTAAACAAAAAATATCTTCATTGAACTCTGAAAATATATTGAATTATTTTATTACTAACTATCATTTTTATCCTGATGTTATATATTGTTTAGGAAAACCAGAATTTTGTATACAATTCTCTTTACTGTTACCCTCCTAATAGTAAATTCTATAGCTCGTCTGAATTACGCGTCCAGTCGTCGGATCACATTCAAAACGTACGCCCACCATACGACACTATTATTTGAAATTTCCGCGATCTCGATCGGAATAAACTAAAGGAGGAACTGGTTTCTTGGACTATGTGGTATACCATTTTTCTTTATCTTTACGTGTATATAGAAATTCAAATGAAAGCAGAGAACAAACATCTTTTCTTTGCTTCGAAAGTCTATATGGATAAATTTTTATACTGATATTATATTGTAGTATCGATTTTTAGCCTTCAAATGCCACGAAATACTAAACTACAATATTAGTAAGAATACCTAATGGTCAAAACTAGTATAAACATATTTAAAAAATTTGTTCTTTCAATTTTCACGCTTGCATGTAGGATAAAATATTAACTTTTCTACTTATTTTATAAAATTTCCCCCTTTTTTGCAATATTCCAGTTACTTTTTCAATTCATACATATTTTGCAAGCTTTATTCATATAGAACCATGGTCAATGTGTCCCAGTATATTACCGTATAAAATAATAAATTTTCTCACAACAAATACATGGTTTACATGTTAATTTATCTTTGTGCATATACATATATCGAAACTACAAACTCACCTCGCATGATCGAGATCTCGCTTGTTACCAAGTAGCAGCGCGGTAAAGTATGACGGCAGTCGAAGATCGGCTAGTTGCTTCAATAAGCTGCGCGCCTCCTGGAAGCTACGTTTGCACGTCACACTGTAGACGACGACGAAAGCTTCACCCCACCTTATGTGTGAGTATAGGCAGCCGTTTTCCTGTACAAAAACAAAGACATACAATATTATATTACAGCTGTGCACATGTTTGGAATGTTTCGTATTATTATACACGCTATATAGCTTCTATTTTTTACGGCCAGCACCTATTATATATTTTTAGCGAGGCTATTTTACACCGCCGGTATTTTTCGTTGCTGAAACACGCGTCGTAAAGTTTACGAAAATGTATATTTGCCCGTAAACCCACCAACGTTTATTATATTTTATTTCACATATATGCTCCGATAATTTTTTTTTTTTTAATGTTTCTATGAACGTAAAGGCCGAAAAAAGGCGCAATTATCACCGCCCTCGTAATAATCCCTCTTAACGAGAGAATCCGACCCATCGCGAAAGACAATGTCGAGTGTGCATATATATATATATATATATATATGTGTGTGTGTGTGTGTGTGTATACAGTCGACACGCCTGCACATGGCGAATTTGAATTTCAATGAGGCGTGCGCACACGCGTGTAGTACAACGCACCGCGGCGCTGTTACGACACGAGAAAAAGACAGAGTGAGAGAGAGACCAGACGGTACGGATAATCGGAAAGTACGCGAATGCTGTTGTTACGTCGATTGATCGGTAGGTTGTGGTGTATATGAATTCTAAGGTTGGAGGTTGTACTCGATAGAGTATAGAGTATGCGAGGGTATATTTATTTCGTGCTCGTGTCTTTGAATTAAAAGGATAATACACGCTGGTTAATTATACTACTTTTTTTTCCTCATTTCTTTTATATCGGTTGTTAATATTTCATGGCCTTGTGAACAGGATAAAGAACGCGAGCACATAATTAATAATATCAATTTGTTCAATCACATATAAATATATTATTCGATTTATGTAAAAGAAAATTTACAGTGTTCTTGATATCTCAATAAAAATCGATATTTCAATAAACTGCATTCGGAAATTATTTTATATGTATATATACTTGTGGACAGATGAAAATAAAAAGCATGCGTATAGAAACTGGTACACCATTGGCGTCCGTATTTGATTTTTTTTTTTCGGAAAAAGTGAAAGGCGCGAAAAGGGACAATACTCTATGAACCATAGTTTATTCGACAACTACAGCAGCAGCGTATAAATATATATCAAAGCGACAGTTGTGCATTTGAATGAAACACAAGCGAATATCGTTACAAAAATTCTCTATATATATATACCAAAGTAATAAAAATAAAATTGCAAACAAGAACCGCGTGAAATTTACATATACTCAAACGACGATGAAACCTGCAATAAGACGTCGAACGACCAGGCGACTTCGAAATTTCAATTCCAATTAAATTCTCATAAAAATGAGAGACGAAAGAAAAAGGGGAGCGCAGGCTTTAATTAATTCATCGCGACAGCGATGATCGAGCAGACGACGCAGTAAACCATCGCACCGTCATTTCGGAACCACCGTTATGCATTAATCTCTTCTTCGCTCACTGTCTCTGTACGTTTAAAAAAAAAGAGAGAGAGAGAGAGAGATAGAGATAACCAGAAACGCCGCTAATTATTTTTACGGGCGTCCGAATTTCGCGCTCGTAAATCCTTAACGATGTACCTATACGCACGGGCATTGCGTCGGTACAAAATGTGTAGGTATATAAGAACTGCGCGCCACCATTGCCGCGGCTAATTGCAGCTTTTAGCGAATCGCGCGTAGGTCGATTGCTTTGATTAGCTGTAATTTCGCGTGATTTAAGGTTAGCTGTAATCGAATGTTTTTTTGGAATATGTAGAAATGTTTCCGAGCTCTTTCATTTCAGTGATTACTAAATTTTCACATATATAAAAATGTAACCAAAAACCTCGAAAAAAAAAAATTACTTAACGTTCCGCACACCTTCTTATATAAGATCCACGCTTGTTTACCGCAACCTCGAAACCCTCACATGAACAAACACTATATATGTATATATAAGATCTCTAAAGGTCCGGAAAAATGAGCGCAATTTTCACGTGAAATTTACGCGCACAGCAGTCATAAACCGCTATCTTATCTCGTGACTCTCACTGTATGGCTGCAGCTTGTGCACGCGCACGCGCTGTAGGCGAAACGTTATGGTCGCGGGTAGCTATTAATACGCCGACCGCGCGACACCTTAATTCGCGCGCGCACGCTTCTGTGCAATCGAGTTCAGAGTGGGAATAAGGTACGACTGTGTGTGTGCTGCTATGTGGGGAGCGCGAGCTAGTTTTCTACACATGAATATTATATATTTCTTGACAACAGTCGATTCTTTTGTTTACGTTGCAGTGTTATTTTAGTAACACTGGAATATAAATGATGTTTATTTGTGGAAACATTATAATGAGATATATAAGTATAGGGAATAGAAAATTAAAATGCGTAATTATATTTTAATCTTTGTTTTTATAAAGCAACAAATTTGAAATTTCATCAACATGAGTCTATAAATATTGTTTAAGGAAATGTCAACGTGCATTCATTGCACTAGTATTTCATTACAAAAGTAACGGAACACACGTGGGACTGACATTCAACCAATTTGTAAAGCCAGATATTTTTGTACGTCCGGCATCGGTTTTCAACGTCGTAAATATATTATATATCCCACGTTCACTGCTATAAATGTTATTTTCAAGTAAATCAAAGAAACCAGCATAATCAAATATTATACTACAATATTTAAAAAAGAGAAAAGAGTAATCTAAAACTATACTCGTTATAATTTATCTTAAGTTAAATTCTCGATTACTCCATACATTACATATATGGTATACGAAAATACACATATACAAATATACAACTTATCATATTTAACGTTGCGTATATATACTACCTATTACATATATAACACCAACGGACTCCGGATTTTAATTCACCAATATCGCATCCCATAACGTATCCAAAATAATCGGCACATTGTCTCCTCTCGGACGAAATTTAGAGTATAAAATTACGTATTACATTACCGTCGTCTCTCTCTTTCTCACTCTCGTTGAACCTGTATAAATACATACATTGCGTAACAAGAACAAATAAGTACGGAAAGGTGAAAATTGTGCTCCTGTCGCCGAAAAGAAAGTCCGTGTCGCGTAGGCGCGCGAGATACGAACGCGGAAGCGCGGCGTATATATTTCTGTATAAAGAACGATAATTAGATGACATAAGGTGGCTAGTGATTAATCGCAGTAATTAGAGCCGTCTTAATTAGTCGTCGGCCCGTCGTATATATGTGCGTTGCTTCTAATTTGTCCGCGCACTCTGTGCATGTAAAAGTTAATTATGTAAATAATGGTAACGGACGATAAGAAAGTGATTTTTACGAGTTATCGCGAAATAGTTTAGCTTGAAACACTTGTTTTGATCGTGTAACATGTATATATTACGTCGAAAGGAATATTCAGTAACTGATAATACAATAAAAACATTTTCGCTATATATACAACAAAATCTTGATTTAACCGAGCCACACATCGAAAATATGTATATATATACACACCAGGAAAACCGATCTTATCATTGAGAAAAATGACGATTCATTACACAAAATCAATTCACTCCCTGTGACGATGCTCACGCGGCGAATATATATACACAAACCGAAAACTCGTTTCGCGACTGCGGCTAAACAATAACAAATGGCTGCGATTAAAATTAATACATTATAAACGGAAATATTCGTGCGTCGGATCGAATGAATCCCGAACGTGTTACATAAATTCTCCGCCGATCGAATAAATCTCCCGAGCGCCGTGGCATTAATCTCCCTTTACTTGCTCGAAGGCGCCACATATATATATGTATATAATACAATGTTCGACCTAATCGCGAAATTCCGCGCTTGCGCAACAACAGCAGCGTTGCGTTTTCCAGCGCGAGCTGTTTTCGCGAGAAGGTCGGCGTTTTTGGCGCCAAAGTGTCGGCGACCGGATTAACTTTTTCTCTTGGTGTAAATATGATCAGTTTGTAAAAAAAAAAAAACAAGAAAAAAAAGATGAAGTTGTTAATTTAATATCGCCATATTTAAACGTTCGAGGGATTTAAGTAGTGTAAAGCTGTATATATAGATATATTGGAATAATTGTACGACATAAATAATTGTCGAGAAAATGATATTTGCAAGCTAAGATAAAACTCGGAAATTATTTAAATTGGCATGCATATACTGCGAATATATGTATATATATTTATAAATGAAAAATGATATTTCAGTTCGCTTCCTCGTTCGCGTGTGTGTATATTAACGGGAAAAATGAGAGCGCGTTATTCGTCATTTTGAGGTGAAAGATATGCTACGCATAATTTAAAAGCTCACTTGAATTATCTCTCGGTTCGTTCTTAATCAAAATCACGCGAGCGCAAAGTAAATAGAAAATTGGCGCGATCAGCTCGTACAATAAAAACCTTTTATATAAATGAGATTTTAACGGGGTCACATTAACACTTTCGTTTCCATTTTTTCGCCTGGATATAAACTCATTATAACTATACGTTTCTCTTTGGTAATATTTTCACGTTATTTACCGTTATTAATGCAATTCGTACTTATAAAAACAAGCTCTTACATACATTTACAATACGCATCTCTGTATAGTATCAAATTAAACTATAGCATATCACACACATACAACAACCTCCAATGTTCCATTACCATCTAGCCTCTCTTGTATACGCGCATTCCTTGTTCACCGATCCAAGGCCCCATCAAAGGGTTGGCTTGCACGTGCTGGGGACACTCACGGCGACACGATACACGGCGTGGAAACAAGCTCGCTATATAAGAGAACCGACGGCGGCGGCGGCGGCGTTCCCTTTGGGGATTCCCCGTTTTTCTAAACCCTACAGAGTACTACAAGTATAAGGTTTAGAGCTTGTTGCGGTCACAGAGAAAGAGAGAGAGAGAGAGAGAGAGGGAGAGAGAGAGAGGGGAACGAAGAGTTGTTTGCTCTCGTGCGACGTCCGAGAGTATATTTTGCGTGCAGTGTATGTATTTCGAGCGCCTCGTGTGCGTGTGTTATTTTTAGCGATAAAAGCCGGGAAAATAACGACGGTTTTAAATACCTTTTCAATTTATCGCTTGATATATACATACATATTTGGGACTGTATTATATACTTATTTCCAGATGCGATCACTACGTTATTTTCACCATACCGACGAGATCATTCGCTCTGCTTCTTTTTATTTCTGCGACGAATCTGTTATACACGTACCTACGCTATATTCAACGCCGACAAATAGAAAAAGCCCGAACGATCGGGACAATGAGATTCTCGACAAGAGTCTGCGCTCGCAGATAAGATATACGCGTGTACAAGTGTGCATGTATATGTATTTATTCTTGAAACGTGTCCTCGCAGCCTAATAATTGCGTCGCGATCGTGCGGCGTGAAATTTTTACCCGATCGGATATGTATGCGTACGCACAATATACATATATATATATATATATTTGCATGCCGATGTTTCGCTATCTCTCAGGATATATATGTCGTGCGAGGTATTATTCTGCATGTAGGTGTTGAGGTTTGTATCGGAAAAGAGGATAAATAAGCGACGATGCAACTTGGCGCACTCGTGTTTTTGAAACGCATAATATGAATGAAAAAAAATAATGTACAAGGAGGATAAATTGGCATGAAAAAATTTCAATTTACTGAAATCGAATACTAAAAAATAATACAACCGTGTTAAGTTTATATAGCCTAGACGATTATTTCTTATTCCAAAATTTGTCTCTTACATTATCAAATTCACGACGATTCTTTTTATTTTTATTCTTAATTCCTACCAAAAATCCTATACATCTTCCATATTCCCTATAGAGTGAACGAACTCCCTCGCGATCTTGGAATCTCAATACCGCGCCGCCGCCCGAGGAATCGATAGTTTATTGCCCTCTGCGCTCGTGTGCGCGCGCGTCTTGAATTTCAATCCACTCTACATACGCATGTATACACACATACACACATACTTATACATATACTCACTCTACTCCCGACCTTTTCCTCCGCGAAATTTCTCGCATTATCCGTCGTGTGCGCGCATGCGCGGCATTGACATCGATCGTTCGTTGCCCTTCTTCCTCGGACTTTCGCCTGGGTCCGCGAGGATTATTGTCAATCCGTATCCGGTGACGAGAATGCCCAGCCGATTATATATACGAAAGTATAAACACTGTGCATATATACATATAGATATGTTGAAGGTATTGCGAGAGGTGTTAGTTCACGGAAGTTATGTATCGGACAATTTTTTTCGTTAATGGATCTGCGTCTGTATACATATTGAACGATATTGATATGACGGTATATATAGCGAAGTGCGGAACTCGAGACACTAGGGTTTATGGCATGATTATCGAAAGTAAAAGTTTCGTCATTGTTGGATGTATTATTGCGAGGTTAGGGTAATAGTATATATATATATATTTTTGCAATTAATAAGTACACTTCAATTCCTATATATCAATCATAAAGTTTCACTTCCACCCGCGCGCTTTCGGATCTCTCGCAATCACGCGCCGCACGATCACAATGGATCAGTATAAATGTACATACACACACCTGCCACGTTGGTAACGTGAGCTGGAGGGTCACGAGCGTATATATGTACAACAAGGGTGTCGGATGCCTGGAAAAATAGTGACAGTGAAACTTCGAATCCTCCATTAATTACCGATACACTGTACACACACACACACACATTGCTACTTTCATGATCACACCCCATTGTTGAGCCCTTCGCGATCGCGTGTATATGTGATAAATCATCGTCGCGTCTATTGTAGCCTATCAGTGTATTTGCAACTTTCGCTGGATAACATCTCACGTGTCACCGATCAATCAGCGCAACGCTGAGGCATAAAAGGGCGTCGGTATATATATATATACACGTTGTTATAAGAATGTAAAAGGTGAAAACGTTTTCAACTCCCTTTAACACATATACGATGTTTATGTGTGTATACGTAAGGGCTTGATATACGCTCACTTTTTCGCTGACCTTAATTGCGCAGTCACGCGAGGTCAACGCGAATTCGGCGCGAGCTGCGAAAGCGATGTAATATAGGGACGGAGTTTCTATTTAATTAGTACAATAGTGTGATGGTTTTTTTTTTTTTCAATTAATTATAGGAAATTCGTTGAACCAACAAATTGTATAATTATCATTTCGCACGTATGGTTCGCGTTACTTATTACTACGATCACCACGAGAGTGTATATTTACACGCGAGGAAGTGCCGGATAAACAAGTCGCGTAGTCGTTAAAATCTCTCCGACGTTTGATTTACGAAAAGACGTGGAGAGCGCGAGATATGACCAGAGATGGCCGTTATCGCGTGAGTTTATGGTCATGGTATGTGTGTATAACGTGGTCGAGAGAAGCTTTGCGTTGGGTTAAGATCATCGCTGTGTGCTTAGAGAGGAGTATAGATTTTATTTTTTTCACGACGTTAAATTGCGCTTGTAATGGCAATTAGATATGGTTTTGAAATGGATTGGAGGTGATGTTGGTATAAAAGTATCAAAATTTATTTTAAATCGTTTCGTATATACCAACATTTTTATGTACAAAAACATTATACCAATATACCAACAATCTTTGCACGCATAATTTCAAAATATAAATACCAAGTTCTATAATTGTAACATAAAACAAAGACGAAACAAATTTATATATATATATATATATATATATGTACAACTTATGTTTATAAATAAATTAAGATCTATTATTCAAGCATATAAACAGATTTTCATCCTCACGACTTAAAGTTTAAAATTTTTTTCCATCCTCGTTAAAATATTTAAAGCTACTTAATTAAGTAGATGCTATGATAATTTATCGAACACGACGCACTCTCTCGCATGCTTATGTAAACTTCGAAGGCGTTTAAATTCCAAGAATATCTGCATAATTTAAATACCTTGAAGAGACGCGCGCGCATGCGCGCAAGTAATTAAGTTTACCTTACTTCGCGGTAAACTTTATCTTCAGCCCTTCGAAATTTACGATCAATACGCTCGAAAAAAAAGCAACAATTATTTATATTCCTACATAGCTAAATTCAAAACAGAGTATTCCAGTTATTTATAAATTGGATAATTTTATCCGATGGTACTTCTTAGATTAGCGGTTCTCCTGATATGCGTATATATACAATCTAATATCCGAATATATCATACCATTCGTCAGAGAATTCTCCCCATCCTAAGAACAGCCTAATAATTCAACTCACAGAGCAATAATCGACACTTATACCCAGCACGCTTATTAATCATTTCCTCGAACCTATTAACCTCCAAACAAACGCCTCCTTCTTCTCTTCGCTTACTCACACAAACTCATCCTCTCCAGAAATACACCCTTTTATTTACGACTGCATTGCTCGCATCGTTAATGCGCGATTAATACATGGCTCCTCTCATCCCTCCCCTTCCTTTTAATGATAAATTAAACGCACTTTCACGCGCGAGAGACTTTCATCCGGGCGATAAACAATGGTCAGAGAGAGAGAGAGAGAGAGAGAGAGAGAGAGAGAGAGAGAGAGAGAGAGAGAGGAGGAAGAAGAACCACAAGTGTGCCGTCGTCGCGGGTTTTTGGCAATTAGCTGCCGTACGCCGACAGATTAATGCGCGCTGAGGAAATTAAAATTTCCGAGATGGAAAGAGAAAGAGTCAAGGACGTGTTGGTTATATGTGCTACACGGGATCGTTTAATGCATGCCACGCGTGGAGAGCGTAAATAATTTGTTTAATTGTCCGGCGAAATTGGGAGATGGACGACTTTGTGTATATATGAGAGTTGCGGGTACGATTTAAGAGGCGCATGAGTCGCCGTCGTAAAATAGGATCGGAACCGCGAAATTTTATTGCGAATTTCTGGCGGTGGAAAGAAGGACACGGAGCTTGATGGAAGTAGGTAGTGTTGGATTTTGCAAAAATTGTATAACGAGGTGAAAAGTGTAAAGTTGAAATTATTTGGAGCTTTACTATATTGATTTAATTAGTAAACGGTTGTTTTTAGTCCTTTGTATAAAACACAAAAATACATACAAAGTTGTTTTAACAAAATAAAATAGATGATAAAGTAAAAATGTAAAAGTTTTCCCAATTTATGCTGTTGAATGTACACAAGGGTTGTTAAAAATAGTGATTAAAGATTTTAATCTATGCGTGACGTTGTCAATTGAATTATAATAAATTTGACATCGATCGGAAGAAAATGGTTCGGATTCATAAATTCAGAAATGTTGTCTGTAAATTATAGTGATTTTCATAAAAATAGTAGTCTGCTCCAACGTTATAACTATCGACTATAAATATTCCAACTTAACCAATTCAAAGTCTCCTGCTCCCCATCTCCCTCGAAAAAGGCAAAGTATCTTCTTCAGAGACAATACGCATCGTAATGTCAATCCCACGCGGAATAAACGTAGCAGCAGCAGCAGCGACGGCGACGACCGCGTCTGGGAATTTGTCACGGCGGGAAAAATCCTTGCGTCAAGGTCGCGTGGGTGTGCCATTGTCCGTACAAACTAACCCGTTCCCATACGAAGGAAGTATATATATATATACGAGACTTGAAGTATGTTAACGCATATTGTTCACGTTACGAGAATTCGGAACCTTAACCCAGACGCAGATTCTTTCGCGTATGCTCGAGAATTCCAGGCAAGTTTAACGTCGCTTAAATGACACGGCGGCCCTTTTCAAATGTAAAGGATATGTAACGGTACACGTATGCACGTATGTGCATGTATATATATATATATATATATATATATATACACGTGCCGTTGCTATAATTGCAAGGGCCTGGATTAGTGGTACGTCGAAGGGACTTTGTTTTCGAACTGCTGTGGTAAGAAAGGTTCAAAGATTTATGCGTACTTGTACTTTTAAAATGAGGATGAATTCGTTGATTGGTTTAATGGTTCTTTGTAGGTCAAACGGTGGGTGCGTTATGTTTTATTTCGTATGAATTTTAAATTGTACACTTAGGAGTGAGTTTTCAAGGTTAAAATTGTTTCCGTATAACAGTTGTGGACTATAAAAATAATTTTTGAGTTATTTTAGGTAAAGGAAGTATAAGAAAAATATGAATTGCGGAAAAAACCAAAGGAATACGACTCAATTGAAATCGACGTGTTCCTCTGGACCATTACAAATTCTACCCAAAGAGTCTTAAAACTCTTGCAATCCAGCGCGTATATACATATATCGGAAATCCATTATTCACTTATACTACGCAGGGGCATTTCGCTCAAGGAAATCCCGGAGCACCATGAATTACAAAACATACGCGCGATTACGCGTTAAATAACAACATCGTTACCTCGAATTTACGCACACTCGGAAACAATTTGCTCTTATCGCTTCCCCACTATACGAGCTCTAATTGAATTTGCATTAAGACGTCGCCACGAGCACTTTCACTTATTCTCGGAGTACAACGTCTTTTCCAAGGCCCGAAAATTTTGGGTAAACTCCGGCAGTGATCTGAGTAATCCGGTATTCTCGGAAAGCCACGTGCACTTTGAGTTCGCATTTCAATGCGGTCGTAATTTTGTCGGCTTTTGGGTATATATAACGGTATGAATTTTTCGTAATTCCGTGATTAAGCAAATTTGGTTGTTAAAAAGAACGAAGATGGTTATTGGTAGTTTGGGTTGAAATTTTAAGCATGAATGACTTTTTTTGGCTAACTTTATGGCTATGAACAATATTCTGGTTTTATTTGTTAATTATAATATTTTAAATATTAGCTAGGATATTAACAACAAATTATTGTCAACTCCCAACCACGGAGAACCACGAAACAAAAAAAAAAACAAAAAATATCCATTCTGATAGAAACCATTTTCCACTGGTAATTATACCAAACACTTTCATTGTTCCATCATTATTCAACCACCCCCGTGACCACTTTCCATCTCCTCGAGGTTTACCGCAACCTCAAATAACCCGCACTTGCCGGGAACAAGACAAAAGAGAGCTTAGCACTTGCAGACTTGGAATGTCGCGGCGAAGTTCCTGATAACACGGCTACGTTGATTGTCACAGGGCTTGAGGTTGGCTGTCATTGTATAAGGTTTTATTCGTCAGCGCTATGAGACGTTACTTTCCGAGATTACATTATGGTTAATGGATCACGTGAACGAACGATTTGAGAAATGCAAGAAAAGTTACGTTTCTGGTTCTTATACAAAAGAATCTCTCGGCATATACTCTTCGACTTTAACAATAGATTCTGATTTATTCGAAACCTCAATTCGCCTGGTTATTGACACTTTATCTTACTTAAATACATGTATATATCCGAAACAATACCCAATCGTCCCGTGTCCTCCCACAAATCACCCTCTCCGTTTCAATACACGCGCCAACAAAATAAAAGAAGTCGTCTGCAATCGCGCTAAACCGCTGTAGCCTTCAAGACGCATTATACGTGTGTGTGTATATATATATATATATACACACACACACACACACACACATCCTTCGCGCGGCGCTTCAACTCTTTACTTTCTCGCGTGAAGGACGAGCGTGCAGATTAGAAAGAGACATAATATAGTCACTCTTTCAAACGTAAGGCTAATTAAGACGTAAATTAAACAACGTTATAGGAGGGGGAAATGAATAGGACTAACGATGGTTGCTGTATATTAGCGTATAATATACTATAGTTGTATGGCGTGTTACGTCAATAGGTACAGTTTTGTTTTAATAAATCGAATTAACTGGACATATAATCTCTTAGAATAAATCACTGATTTAACTTTCAATAAAATTATCCTACTGATTTATATATATATATTTCCACAAAATCTCTTTATATATTATGCATTACTTATACACACGATACATTATAAACTGACTGTTCGCAAATCCGTTTACACGTGTTACCTTCCTTCCAAACGCGCATTTGTAGCAAGTAAATATACCTACAGACCAGATGATCTCGTATAGTTTACCGATCAAAAATTCTCCCCATGCATACATGCTAAAAGGCTTATATACCTACACTCACACGTGGCAAGTTCAAAAAGCCCTGCATGGAGTGTACATAGACTCTCCCTCGTGCCCGATAATTGGGCAATAAATCCTCATTAAAAGCTCGCTCTTGCTCTCTCTCTCTCTCTCTCTCTCTCTCTCTCTCTCTTGCGCTCAGCTCAGTGTCACTTATATGCGCACAACGCGCGGTGGTGGCAGCGGCCTTCGTCCTCTTCTCTCTTGCGCGGTTCTCTTTTCACGCGCGACCTGCAGCAGCACACACGGGTGTTAATGTCCGCGTGTGCTTATCACGCGGAGATGCAGAGGCGGCAGCGTTATCACCTAAGGAGATTCCACGGAATAACGCGCGGGGTTAGGTTCTTTACTCTCGTATCGGTATAATCTTGCTCTCAGGGTGGTGTATATATGTGTGTGTGTGTGATTTATGGGGTTGAAGAAGAGACGAAGTGGTGGTAGTAGTGGTTCTTGGAAGATGTGCAGTGCATAGAGGAATTTTATAGTTGTTTTGGTGCGGATCGTTTTGAACTGCGCTAAGGTTATACGTGTGAAGAATGCGCGTTTGCATATACTTTAAATATTTGATGTATATTTTATATGTGGTCCAGTAAAACGCTTTAACAGTTGAATACTAAAGTAGAAATAAATATCGTATTGAAGATATTTTTAATAACCAATCAATGTACACAGAATAAAAGTATACTATACAACTCGATCACCGCGAATCCTTGATTTTAACCACCGGTAGAACACGACACCGACGTACAAACAATATCCAGCGGAATAATTCGATCAAGCTTGTATCAAAGCGCAATTACACGAAATCCGAAAAATTCCCCCATTCCACTGTATGTATATATTTCTCTTCTCGGTGTGGTCCGTGTATAAAACCGATCGACGCTTGCGCAAGCCTAACGAGATCTGATTCTCTCTCTCTCTCTCTCTCTCTCTCTTTCTCTACCTTCTTCCGATTAGCCGCGCAGTCGCACGCATGTCGATTCTGTATGTGTATATGCACGTACATACGCAAATGTACCGTATTGTACGCGGTGGTCGGGTGTAACGTGATCCATGCCACAGGGGTTTTTCCTTTTGCGACCCCCCATGCGCAAGTCTAATATGGATAATATCGGGGTTATTGCAAAAGAGCAGATTGATGAATTGATATATATGCGGGATTTTGGGTTTCAGAAATTTGGTGATACTGTGTTGAGGTTGTTTTCAATAAAACGAAAACAAAATTCTATGTTCTTTATCATTATCAATGTCACTTCTGTTTTTCAATTATTTATTCATAAACGGCACCGAATTCATTCATTTTATAGTATACAATAACCATTTACATCATGCATCTAACACTAGATTGTTGTCATCTATATTTAACATACAACCCAAATACTCTTCTATTTTTTTATACATAAACATATATTATTCAATGACGACTAAAAAAATTCTGCAATTCCGTTTTCCCGTTCCCACCATCAATCTCTCATTCCCCCCTCGTCTTGCGACACACAGCCTTCCTCTCTCTCTCTCTCTCTCTCTCTCTCTCTCTTTTAATTACAAAATGCAAGACGCTCGCTTCTAATGAGCCTCCCTCCATCCCTCCCTCCGCGCGATTCGGAAAATGCAACATTGTTCGTAATTGACGTACGTTACGGTAGAACGGGAACGTCCGATATAATGGGGAGGGTATAGAGAGGCGCGCAGTAAATCGTCGACGTTGGTGATCGCGCGCAAGTAGGTAAGAATATATACGTACAGCTTTAATTTATGCGGCCGCTTGGGCAGAGGGTGCCGGTATCAGGGTGTCCTTTTAACTGAGAGAACCAAAGGAATATGGGTGGCCTATCAATGTTGATTAATTTCCTCTTTTGCTTTTCTCTATTCTTCCATAATAATATATTACATTAAAATATCTCTTTTACATATCTTTACCAAAACTTATATACAAAAATTGCCAGCTACTGTCAGAGTTTATAGTTTATAATATACACGAGATTATATATATGTATGTACTGCAACGCGGTTATACCGTACGAATCGCGCGTCCATTATACGACAGTGTACAGTTGTCATTAACCGCGCGGCGACAAGTTTTCGGATGGTAATGTACGCGCGGTTTCGACAACTGCGCCAACGGAATCTCTCGCTGCGAGGGATTAGCTTGTTTATTGCCTGATAAAGATATGGACCGCTACTCTCGCGATGATTGCGTAACGCGTGTGTAATATTTTTTTGTATTAAGGACTAAAAGCTTTTCGATCATTTGGTTTTAATTCTCATATACGAAGTATAATTTGATGTATACAAGGACAACTTTCTTTCGAACTTATTTATCTGTATGATTTCATAATGGAAAATGAAAAATTTCACCGCGCGAGTTTTCACCCACTGTGAATGTATTATAAGGATTGTATATCGTTGGCGTCATTGTAGTGCCGCTATTCGACGTAGCGACGTGCGATGCGAGTTAATGTGAACGATTGGCTTGACCTTTTCTCGCTCTCGATTTGTATGGGATTAGTTAATAAGGTGCGTAAATTTAATGCTGCAATGGTTTTTGGTATGTAATACACTGGAGTTTGCGACACCTGGAGGATGAGTTTTTACTTTTTATGACCTTCGTCTGAATTGTTATCTAATATGTGGTTGTTGAGGATTATGAATTGTATGAGTATACTACATTTACAATAGATCGTAAAATACCTGAAAATACGATGGAAATTTTAACAGATTGGTCAATTTTTAATAATATGTTTTCACTACACCTGTGGATTTCTATTTTCCAACGTCAGTTATTGAATTTATTGTTGGGAACTATGTTGCAAAATAAATTTACCGATATAAAATACAAACCAAACGATTAGTAATTTTCATGTCACGTAGGTTTCGCTTGAAATGTAGTTCATACTTTCTAAAGCTGTTTTTGTTCGGGAAGTGAGAATTTATGAAATATATTTTTAAAATTTATTTAAATAAAGATTGTGATTTTCCGTCATTATTTCTCGAAATGAGAAAGTAGTGAAAGTCGGCACGAAAACAATAGTAGTTTTTGTAAAAATGATAAATTTTAATTATTAAGCGTATAGGTTTTTATTGAATTTAATAAATATAGTCTGAGTGTTTTTTGGAAACCATTTCTCCTACTAAAATTAATCATATATATTTACGATGATTATTTACGTACGTAATAATAATAATATATAAATTATTATCACCTTGGAAAAAAGATAAGTAGACGGAGACTCAATCATATAGAGACTTTTGAAGGTTAATAAACCTTTGTTAGTGTGACTTTAATTTGGCACTAATTGGCAAATACAACATTATTGAATTACAATTTAGATGATTTCAAATCCTTGAGCACAACAAAGTTCCTCTTCCGTGTTTTGAAAGGTCTTTCAATTTAAGAAGCACGTTATTAAATATGATACGTTTTTGTACCAGTTAATTCATTCTGACGATGAGTTCGTACAGATATTAAAATTGCTGAATTTTCTGAAAATCTTTAATTGGTAATATTATTAAATAATACACTTATATATAAGAGCATTATTGATCATATTATAGCTTAATAATATTAACAAAAATGTGTCAGTGCAATTGTTTGATTCAATTTGAAAAATAATCTAGAATTAAACCTCATATTTGAAAAACGTATGCATTGAAACAATGTTAAATTTGCCAATTCATGGTAGAATGTTTTTAAAAATTTAAACAAACGTTTTCTAAACTTGTTATAAATCAATTTTTAAATTACAAGATTAAATAAATTAGGAAGCTAAATAAACGAAAAAAAGGTTTTTTCAAATAATTACTTTTTTCTCCAAACATCTCCTAAATGAAACTTTTTAACGTGAAAGTTCATAACAGTACTTTCAAGCAATTCAAGAATAAAAACCACATCTAAGATCAAAATAACATTACAATAAAGCAAACTATTTGGCTATACTATAAACTCTATCGAAAATATTTTTCCGGAAACTACACAGCTCGAAGGCCATTAAAGAGTCAATCGGCGGTTTCAGTCCGCTAACTCGCGAGCAAATCTAACGAGCGTAAAAACTACGGAGCTACAAGTGGCCCGAGGCCGCACTCGATGTTTATGGGTCTCGCCGGGTCTGCGCGCTGTAACGGTGCACGTGTACACGTGCGCGCGCACATAGCTATTGTCCGCGCCGCCTGCATAATCGAGGTGTACATACATGTACGCGTGCATACGCGCTGAGGAGGGTACCAAAAATTCTCGGACAAGGAATTTCGTTCACAGAGTTTCGAAATTCCACTCTTTTTCGAATTTTTTTGTTTTCGGTTTGGTGTATAGGTGTAGGTGAATAAATACGGAAGTTACATATACAGTTTACGTGTTGTGGCAATAAGACAATAGGTGAATATAATGATAGAAATATTTCTATAACGAATTTCTGCAAAAGGTTGAAAATTATAAAAAAAATGCTGGTAAAAGGTGATTTACAAAGGTGCGATATATGCTAAATATAGAATATAACGTTATCGAATAACAGAAAATTGACAGTATCCCGTACAACAACAAACGAGTACAAAACAAACATACTCCTTAAATCAGAAACATTGCTCTGACATTTTTATGAAACGATGAAAAATAAATATCTCCAGCTGTCAATTAACCGCAAAAATCGATAAGATACAATCAGGCGACTGCTGCTGTGCGACCAAAAACGAATCTGCATGAACACCGGACACCTCGTCCGACAATTTACTCGGCGCGTCTCGACGTGTTTGCCACCGAAACAGAAACCGTAACAAATCATCTGGCGATCGATTAATCTCTTTCTCTCTCTCTCTCACTCTCTCTCGTACTCTGTCGTCGCATAAATCAAGACTCTTACGGATACTCACACACACATATTGCGCCGTCGGGCAATTTTCTCGCGCACATTTGAATAAACCCACTGATTGCTCGTGCGCGTGTATCGACGAGCTTACGTGTAGCGTTTTATTAGCGCTCCGATAAACAACTCCTCTCCTGGAGAATGAGAAAGAGAGAGAGAGAAAGAGAATCCAATCAGCGACGGCGAATCGACTTAAATCCGGATTAAGCTCAATCACAAGCGTAACCACGCGTTTATATGTGTGTATGTATTATAAGGACGGCGTGACGAAAGGGTGGCTGCCCTCCAGGGATTGACGGTAATTTGCGGAATTCGGCGTGAGGAAGCGATGATGTGTGCTGGTGTATTATAAGACTGCAAGCGTCGGATGATAAGGAAGTTCTTATTGCGATTATATTTATATTTTCTGTCAGGTAGTGGAGGAAAATACTTTAAGTGTGATTTTCATTGAGATATTGCTTCTGGATAGTTTTGAAAAGTCGCGAGGTATAAGTTATGTCCAATGAGCATATCTTTGGAAAGTCTGAATAAATGATTTGTATAACAATTAAAAGTTTGCCGCGCATCGTAAAAAATAAAGTTGAAATGATATACTTGGAGAATGTTTGAAATGACCTAGATTTCGAAGAAAAAGTCATGTATTTTATTGTATATTAACAGCTGTAGGTGGTCAAAATAACAATTTATGACTTCCACAACATCGGTATATCATCTATTATTATATACACAACAGATGCTTTCTATTGGTTACCACAACAGAAGGGACATAAAAATATACAGATCCGATAACACTTAACAGACGATTCTTTTTCTGTCCTAGTATATTCACTAGAATAATATAAAAATTAAAGAAACTTATCAGACATTCGACCAACCACTTACTAAAAACCTTACCCCGTACCTTTCTAAACTCACGTGATTCCAACGTTCAACAACGAATCCTTTATACCATACCAACACCCCAAAACAAAAAAAAAAACAGCTGAATCAACACCTCCAACCGATTTAAATCAACCTTACAGCGACGACGGTGGTGGGCAAGAACAAAAAGCCGTCGTAGCTCGCGACAGGTGCGAAAACGCGCTCTGGCGCGCGCGCAATTACCAGCCGCCACGATGGACGGATGAACGGAGGGGAGCAGCAAACCAGTTTGGGCTAAAAACAGCCCGGAGTCGACGGCTATATAGCGGCGTTCAACCGATGCGCTACCGAATGTTAGCAGTGATGTGGTACGTGTGTTTATGTATGTATATACGTGAGAGAGGAAAGAAGAAGAAGAGGAAGAGAAGAGAAAGAGAAGAGACGAGCCGGAAACGCGGATTAAAGAGAACGATTGTCTGTGTAAGATGTGGGGGATATTGTAAAAGCTGGGATGAATGGATATATGTATGTATAAGTGTGGGGTATGCATTGGTTATCGATGATGAAAATTTGAGATGTATATTTTTATGAAGTTGGTGAACAATTGTTAGAGAATAATACCTGCGGTTTAATTTATATTGCGTGTGTATTTCTTAAGTATTCGATGTAGTTGGAAATATTTGGTGGATATTTGATGATATTTTAAAGACTAAGAATAATTATTGGAAACGTATATTAAACAATAATCAATAAGCTGATATGTTTTATAGAAATTTTCAAAATATTTTCATACGATTGTCGAAAACGTAAATTATATTTAGCGGAACATTTAAAATATTTTATAAACATATCACTTATGTATATATATATCTATTAATATCTTCGAAATGTATTCCAACAAATGATTCTATCTTGGATACTTTAAAAGAAAAATACTCTTAATTTACATAATTTTACCTTTCGAATGACTAATGCAATACCATCGATGACTCACGCGAAATTCTTCTCGCGCATTAAAATCGCGATAGACTTTATTAACGATAGAGAGATAATCATAAATCGCAGCCCAGGCCCTCGTGAGAAGCATCGAAAGAAAATCGATAAACCAGGGTTCGTACAGAGAGAATGAACGAACGAACGAACGAACGAGAGAAATAATAACCCTCTCGATATAACGGGCTAAGCATGTATAACCTTTATTGCACGCGCGTTGGATAAATATCCCTCGAAATATTTCTCAAGGCAATTATACGCGAAGCAAACAAACCCTTGTATATTATACTCTGCCGAAAATCCAAATCAAGAGAATGTACGTGAGTTTTTCGGGTCTCGCTTCCTCTAATGACCGAAAATCGGTGCGTTAAAAGCCGACTTCGCGTGCGCGGACTGTGCGGAGGGCAAAAAACAATGCGACGCTGTACCGACGAGAGAGAGAGAGAGAGAGAGAGAGAGAGAGAGAAAGAGCGGAGAGTATAAAACAACTCATCTAGCTCGGCT
>JAYJLV010092192.1:0-12968 GCA_036873485.1 Torymus texanus | reverse complement strand
ATAATTCATTGTATTTATTTTTTTACAGGACGAAATAGAGGAGTCGGTAAGGTAGGACTATGGCATCCCCTTAAGACAATCGCGTTTCACTAAACACGCCTTTAATCGAAAGTGCCAATTCTGCACTCAGCGACTTCTGCTTCTTCTTCTCCCCCCTCCCCCCAAGAACTTTCTCTCCTTCCTTTTTCGTCTCTACTGCTCTCTCTTTCCCCTTTCTTCGCGTTCTCTCTATGCCACGCGAGAGTTTAGCGGTCTCGACGGTACCCTCGATCGCGCTTCTTGTTCTTTCTTCTTCCTCTCTCTCTCTTTCCCGTCTCTGTCCTTTCTGCGGCGCCTCGTTTCTTGCTTTCTCTCTATTTCTATTTCTTTATCCCCGTAGGAGCGAGCGAACGCGTGCGGGCTTCGAACCAATTTCCCGTGGCGCCGAAACTAATGTATAAGAAGATTTCACGAGTCTATCTTCCACTACGTCTGCACACACTTCTGTATACATATATATTTATATACATACATATATACACGAGAGTGCGAGCTTTTTCAGATTTACGCATAAGTTGGCGCGAGAGATGAGGAACGTTTGTCTAGTAAATCAAATAGTGTCGGAGGATTGGTACGAACTGGGAATTGGAGATTTCCTTTTTTTCCTTTTGTTAATCAGCTTTCCTTCATATCACATAGGAATGTTATATCTTCTTCTAAATTAAAAAAGAATAATTTAAACATTTTAATCTTTTTAAAAATACTTATTCTATAATTTTGTGCATTAACCGCTGAAAAATCACAAATCGCTTATTCCCCACCGACGACCGTCGAACTTATAATAAGAAAAATTTTCATAATTCGATTGAGACTCGGCGCACCCCGACAATCCATCGATTCTCTCCGTTCCCCGTATTTCCATTTCTGCACACTTCTATCCAACTTTCCATACTCACTTCCCACTCGTTCACTCCAGCCATACGCGAGACGCACACACGTCCGCCTTTCTCTCTCGCTTGTCTGTCTCTTTCCTCTCTCACTCACTTTCTCTCTTTCTCCTCTGCGTGTGTATATATACGCACACCTCTTTTCCAATCGGCTCACCCTCATACCACCTTTCCTCGACTCGTTTCCTCTCTCGCGCTCTACGCTCGCGTGCCTCATGATTTATATCCGCGGGGGTACGTACACTCGCACACCTCTGCATGGCAACGAACCTTAATCCAAGATTGCGTTTCCGAGATGTCGCGGAAGCGTCGTCGGAGCTAGAGGAGGAGAAGTAGACGAAGAAGCTGCTAGTAGTATAGGAGAGAAGAGAGGTATGCTCCTGGGGACAGACGCGCGAGTAGTAGTCGTCGTCGTCGTCGTCGTCGTCGTCGCACCATCGTACACGAGAAAAAGGGAATTCGGAGGAGAATTCGCGGCACGTTAGCGAGAATAAGTCTTTGCTCGAAGACTCCCGGATAGATCCTCCTCTTTCTTTCCTCCCAGTAGCGTGCACACCCTACCCGTTCGTCTACTTCTTCTTCTCCTTCTTCTTCGTTCTTTTTCCCCTACGCCTCTTCTTCTTCTTCTACGTACACGCACATACATACACACACACACATCTTTTCAAGCACGTGCATACGTACGAGTGCACCGGGATTCAACGGGGCCCGTGCGGAGAGATTCTCCATACGATTTCCCGTGGGAGAAAGGGGTAAGAGAGAGAAAGAGAGTGAGACCGGCAGGCATAGCAGCCTTCCAGTCCGATTCTTCGATTCCACGCGCGTGCTATGGCATAGGTCTTTGACCCACTATTTCGCGCGAATCGAGCTGCAGTTCCGGCCGCTTTCGATCTTTTAGAAGGGGAGGAGACGAGGGAGGGAGGGATTGAGAAATGTTTCATGTGGCGGAGGCGAGAGGGTTTGTTATGGGAGTCTGCGGCCGCGGATGGAGTTTGCGGTCGGAGAGGGTAGGTGGTGAATTGAAATGTCTACTTGGCCCCGCGTTAATATGTTTCCTGCGGGGATATATGGTGTGTGTGAGGGATATGATGGCTTTGCTCAATATTGCTCGAGACTTTTTTCTTTTAACTGAAGTGAAATGTGCTTGGGTTTCTCATAAGAATATATACCACGAAGGATTGTCTAGTATTGAGCGAATAATGTCGTCATTAATCGGTGTAAGAAAAATTATTATGAGGTCCAATATAGTAGACGAAAGGTAACCATAGTACCGCGAGAGAAATAATGAATTTTGGAAGAATTCGCGGTATCGACTTAGCGAATGCAGCATAAATGAGCGCATAATTTATACATGCTGTAACAGCTTTGATAACTATAAGATTCATATAGCAGCATTGAAACTTTAATACCTTATTGATTTCTTCCACCTATTAAATATTAAATCGTTAGTTAACTCCCACGCATAAGAGGGAACGCAAAGGACTTGTATAAAGTTTCAAAAAAGAAAATAGAATTAAACAGAAGAGCTTATATTTACTTGAAAATTAAAAACTGTTGATTCCATCAAAAGTTATAAAAGTTTAAAGTTGAATACTAAAAAGACATGAAAATACGAAAATCGCAGGAATCGGCAACCCTAACTTTATAAGTATTATTATATATACCTTTGCTATGTATAACTTTAGGCTCTTATAACTTTTGAAGGAATCAAAATTTTTTAATTTTCAATAAAGTAAATGAAACAAGCTTTTTTCTTTAGTTTCATTATATTTATTTAAAACTTTGTGTAGGATTTTTCTGAGCTAAATAGCTAAAGTTTCAAGACTCTCAGCTCTTTTGCCATTTTCTTAAAGAATTTCTAGTTTAAAAAAGAATTGTTCACAAAGACGTTTTTAATGGTGTGTATATACTATATAGGCGTATACGCTATATGAACAAAAGCATACGGAAGGTGTGAGTAAAAAAGAAATGATATCTTTCTTTGATACCACCTGGAGTCTAAATTTTTTCTGAATTTCCTCATACATACAAATTGTTTCATCTTTTCCTGCTCCACTCGCTCTCACTAACCCTAAAACAAATTCATACTTTATTTATACACACGCTCGGAAACATTATCCTCGCGCTCGCGCGCTTAGTTCGCACTTAATTTCCGTACTTTTATCACTTACCGCTCTTATATTTTGTTTTTTTCCATCGAATTAACCGCTCGCATATTGCGTACCAGCACACCGATAACGATCCATCGCGCATTAACGGTTGGCTCGCGGTGCCACGGGACGATAAACCGAACTATCTGTTTGGACTAGGAACGCCCGAGTCCGCCGCGGGCTATTTCCACGCGCCGAGCGTAAGGTTTACGTACTTGTTTACGCCTCTCTCCCTTGGGGTTTTTATAACTTTCGTTAAAAAAAAAAACATTTTTTGCCTCGTTTCGATATAGCGTCTATACGGTTGGCCGCTGTGTCTTGATAATACACAGCTCGTCAATTTTTATAGGAATGAAAACAATCGCTTATATATATAAGCGGTAAAGCGATGGTTCTTAATAAAGCATGAGATTATGCGTGAGAAAGGTTTATGGCAGGTATACATAAGCTGTAAATATACAGGCGGTAGGGGGGGAAGGTTTATTCCCGATGAAAAACAATTTTGCTTTCATGTCACAACGTTTCAGAACGCGATAAAAACACGACTATTCGCTCGTGGTAGTACGTAAAATTGTAATTTGCAAGAAGTAAAAGTAAAAATACTCAACTTGAGATCCATATCAATTTCAATTAAAAAAAAACACTTTTTTTCACCTCGTATAACGCGCTAAACCTCAAACCCGTCTTATTTTATTCAGATCGCGTAATACTCCAAAACGCGGTGACGTATACGCGACTACTAAAAACTCAAAAAAAAAAAAAAGAGCAGACACAAGCTTTGCACTAGCAAAGAAAAACATTATATATACATATCTGCTCGTTGCAGCAACCACTCGCATGTGGCGTGTCTGACGACATACGCGCGCATCCGCGCATCATGCACTTTTCCGAACGACTCTTCAGGAAAATCAAGGACGACGGCAAACATTCTCTTCCACTCTCGGATGCGCGTGGATTTTCGCATCCGCGCTTTAAAATTCAAATCTTCCGCTGTCGTCACCGCCGCCGCTGCTGCCGCCGTCGTCGTTGCATCGTCGGGGCGTTAATGACGAAGAGACGCGTGTACGTGTGCTGGGATCAGCGGCCGGAATAGAGAGAGAGAAAGATATACACGCGCGCTGGCGTGCGAGTGAGAGAGAACTAAACATGCCCTTGGGAGTGTAAACCCTCGAAGTGAAGTGCCGCTCGGAAAAGTGGGGGAGAGAGGGAGAGAGAGAGAGAAGTGTGCCGTCAGCTGCAAGGGAAATTTCCCGCGTGGAGTGCCCGGGCGTCGCGACGCGTCTTATTTGCCGACTACTTGCTTTCCGCTTTTTTTATCTCTCTCTCTCTCTCGCGCGCGCGCATACCTCTCGAGATCTCCTTTTCTTTATGCTACCGCTGCTGCTGCTGCTGCTGCTGCTGCACAGCGAGCGGGGCTCCGTCGGGGCTCGAGTGTCGACTTAATTCTTCGGGCTTTGAATATTTTATGCGCTTTTCGATTTTCGCTGTAGCAAGAGAGAAAGAGAGAGAGAGAGAGAGAGAGAGAGAGAAAGCTAGTAGCGGACGAAGGCTGCAGCGGCGAAATTGAAACTCGAATGGAATCTAATTTGAGCGAATTCGCGCGCACGCTAAACTGATGCGATTATAAAGTTGAAGGGAGAGAGAAAGAGAAGGGAAGAAAGTAGTAGCGTTTTCTTGCTCTCGCTGCTTTATTTCGACTTTGTCTTCGCAAACGTAGAGAGTCTTTCTTTCGGTGTGCTGAGCGGTATTTGACGATCGAAGAAAGGATGACGCAGAGCGGCAAAGGGTAGATTTTGAAGACGCGCTTGGGACGACGTTATTCCAGTATTTCGCATAACATTGAGTTTGGCGAAAGATCGAGTTGGTTAAGTAGTCAATTATGTTCGGTGTTTTTTTTTTTATAAGATATGATGTCGGTCTGTCGACTTACGACTGAGCAGATTTTACGGTTAACATAAATCAGATTTATTTATAAAGCACGGTTTCAAGGTTTCGGTATGCTATTAAATGACATGACATAACATTATAGTCGTTATATAACAAAAGAGCGACTTAAAATAACACGGTACTATATTTTTTGTTGCGCCACGCGTTCCTCGTCGTCGTCGTCTTCTTCGTTGTCCCATTCTTCTCTTCACCATTGTCGCAGCCGCGCGTGCTGCTCCATTCGTAACGCTCCAGTTTTCATGATTTTTTGAAATAATTTTGATATATATATATAAACTTGAAAAGAGCTCTTGGAAAAAGTCAAACTTTTCTTATAGTTTATTACAATAATAATCATAAAAATTTTAATTTCGAATTGACTTGATTCAACTAAAAAATTAATAAATCATAAAATTACTAATGTGTTACATGTATATAAATTTAAAGGTACATATAAAACCTAACTTTTACCATTCTACACCATTAATTTGCATATTATACACAACGAATAATAACTTTTAAAACACACGATTCAATATTTACTTAATTAATGTGACCCGGTAGTGTATCGAATGTCACGTAAATCAGTCACCTACAGGGGGGAATAACAGAAGCACCGAGTCGGCGTGCGTCCAAAAATAAAATTTTCCTTAATCGTTCGTCGCTCCCCTCTTTTCGAACCTACACACTTTGTCTCTCTTTCTCTCTCTCTCTCTCTCTCTCTCTCTCTCTCTCCGCTTCAGTTTCGGCACCTCAAAGCCATCTTCTTATTTGCCTCTCGCTCGTGCACGATTTAATGCTGACCCAATAATGCGCCGTGTCGGCCAATTACGAATTACGACTGGCGTTTCGCGAATTAACCTCTCTCTCTCTCTCTCTCGCTCTTGCCGCAGCAATAGCCCCTAATTCCGGTAATTGTACTTGGGGCAATTAATCAAACACTTAACGCTCGTTCAAGAGCGAGCAGCCGAGCGCAGGGCTTCTAAAACGAGAGAAGAAGCGCTAGGGAAGGGGATAGAGAGAAAGAGAGAGAGAGTGAGAGGCCTATCACTCGTCGCGGCTGTCGTTCTGTTTCCCCTCCGCGCGCGCGGCTTGAGTTTTTCCTCCCGTCCGTAGAGCCGAAAGAGATGAGTGCATAAGGGGGAACTTGGAGGGCAGATGCCGATTTGGATGCAAGTATATACAGGCACGGTGAGGAAATTGTGAAGGGATTTTCGGATTTTCTTAAGTTAAATTTTTCCAAAAATTATAATTTATTCTTTTTGAATTAGATTGAATTTGTTTACTAAATTTGTTACGTTGTAATGTAACAGACCTGCGAGACTATGAAATTGAGAAAAATGCCGGTTAACAAATTGTTTGACAAATTTAATCATCCGAACATTTTCGAGGAGACGAGAAGGAAAAATAGCGCATTAAAGACTCTGCCAGAATTGTTTGTCCACTATCCCAGACGACTTCTCGGGTACACATACAGACACACATATATATACACGTATATCTACGTGCGGACAGACGAGAAAGTGAAAGAAGTGAAGCGAGCGTATAACTCTAGCGTGGACTTGATGTATCGCGCGCGATATTTCATTATGTTGAACTGATTAAATTGATTGCAGTTTCAAAAATAAATTTTATTTTGAGTTTTCTCGGTTGCCTTAGATATACACACAGACATACACCTTTGTATCTATATATTTATATTTATTAGCAGGGTAAAATAATGCGTCTGCACGAAAAGCCGTGCTAACTCGGTGTTTTTACAAGTTCAAAGAAGCCCGTGCTGAATATTAATGCTCCGAAAATGTTGATTTAGCAAGTGGGCATGACATTTTGAAACAACTTCCATGTAGTTTATGAAAGTAGATCAATTATAATTAGAATGTTATATATTCCGCGAAAATACGTCTAAATTAGAAACTGCGCGAGTGGGATATGTCTGTTGTGCGTCGCTTATTTCTCTCTCTCTCTCTCTGTGTATCTTTATTATAAATATAACAATTTAAGTTTTGAATGGAATTCCGAGCGGGAATTATAATTAGTTTCGTGCGAGTTGTACAACGCGTATTTGAATTTACAAGCTACGAAGAATTACTCAAAATATACATTTTAATAATCCGCACCTCCAATAAACAATTAATATTGATAAACAAAAGCATTCCACCAATTTAAACCAGCTCTCTTTGTTTCTTCATCCCCAACTAGAAAATTCAAGAAGAAGAAAAAAAAAGCACAGTAGCACACTCTACTCATAAAACTAAATAACCCCATCACGTTCTATTTTTACCATCAACCCAAAACAAGAATCCCCTTCAATCCAAATACACATTCCCGTTCGTTCCTCTGACTCTCAAATACAACCCTCGTACACACTATAGCTATATACACGTCCCGCGCATCAATTCTTCATGATTTTCAAGTCGCTCGACTTGCCTGCGCTTACATCTACCTTAAGACCTTTCCTTCTCCACCTCTCACTCCTATACATACTATATACACTCAACCCAACGCTAGCGACAATGTACACTCACACACATATATATACCTGTACACACGCTCGCGCTGTTGAGAACGCTTGCAGTCACCTGTCTGCCCGTACGAACTGCCGTACCACTTACGTGCACCTAACGGCCGTGCTATATAGTGTATACACATGCATACATGTACGTGTATGTATGTATTATATATACGCTCAGTATAAGCCGCTCTGGAAGTTGTCGAGAGCGCGCAGGCGGGTGGGCGCGCACGATTAGCATTTTGCAGCTGCCTTGCGCGCTCTCTACACAATTCCGTAATTTGTCACATTTCCTAGGCTAGAGACGCGCTCTGCAGTGTCGGTAGTATAGTAGTGGTAGTGGTAGCGAATAAACGAGAGACTCTACTACTACCACTACTACTATATAGAGCTCTTGCATCGAGGGACCGGTTCATAGTTAAACGCGACCGAGACGGACGAGCCGTCGTCTGTCTGTCTCTTTCTCTACTGCTAGTACAGTCTATCGCATGCGCTCTCTCTCTCTCTCTCTCTCTCTCTCTATCTCTCTCTCGCTTGGTCGCTCAAAGCGAGCGTGTAAATTGCACGCGAAGGGACGTCGTCGTCGTCGTCGTCGTCGTTGGCGTCGTTGGCGTCGTTCGGTTGTCGTATGCAAAACGTCGCCGAGGGTATATGTATACGCCGCAGCCCCTGAGTCTTAAGGACTTTGCGGCTCACTGTTTTAAGCTTAACGGGCGGGAGAGATAGTGAAGGAGAGAGGAGTAGTGACTCTCTCTCTCCCTCTCTCGGTAAGTGTGCGTGTTTGAATAGGTATAAGGGGGAGGGAGGGGGGCGTGTGCTTTCTCTAGTACCGATAGAGGATTGTCGTATTTGTATTTATAGCGCTATGTATTGAATATTCAGAAGTGCGTATTGACTCTAACTGTTTTCGTCTGATTCTGATCAGTAGGTCGTCAAGTTATATCTGTTATAAACCTTTTAATCTTTTAAATTGAATTAAATTTAAATCAAAATTCTTTTACATTCAACATAGCAATTGCATTATTCTATATAATGCTGCGAGAAATAATAATTCTGATTATCTGAAGAACGGAAAAATGCTCGTACCGACCACTTTCTTTAAAATCTTTCACAAGAAGATTCTCTCGCTCGCGTACGCTAGCGTACCACTCTACTCCACTCACATGCACACATAGAGACGACCATATATACAACACGTAACCGTGACTTATGTACACGTGTGCTCATGTTTCGTAAGTCGAGACTCTCTCCCTCTCTCAGCTCTCTCTCTCTCACTCCTCCTCCTTCTCTTTTCTCCTACTCTCCCAAGCGCGCTCGGTAAATAAATAATAAAGCAAAGACGGCCGTACCTCTCGCCCTCTCTCTTACTCCACCTTACACACACATACATATAGTATATACACATACGGACATATTATAGAGGAAGACGCACGTCCCGACTCTAAACGTCGAGGCTTTTTGCAAAGCTCAACCGTGTGCATGCTCGCCAGCTCGCGTTGAGTCACGATTTCAGTTGATACTTGGTGGTACGCGGTGGTAGTGGTGGTGTGCAGTGAATCTCCCACGGGATCTACGCCGCTGCTGCTGCTGCTGCTGCTGATGTTTTAGTAATTGCCACCCCGCGGCAAGTTGAATTATGCGCACGTGCATAGCGCGCTACTGGATTGTCAATTTTTTTTTTCTCACTCCACCCTCGTACTCGTGGAAAGATATCGAGGGCAGTTTAAGCGAGGGACTCGCTTTTTTTTCTCTGGAGGAAGAGGGTGAAATATTAAGTTAGAGATTGGAGGAAGGATGCTGCTGGATTCGTCGATAAGGAAAGTTTCTTGTAGGGAGAAGGGAAGTGGAAGAGAGAAAGAAGGAGGAGAAGGAAGAGAGCTGAGATTCTGTGGCTCGTGTATAACAGGGAAGGTGTGGTTGGGGTTAAGGAGGGTTGCGAAGAGGTTTATGGCGATAATGCGGCATTTGACTTGGATGAAAAATGTAAGGATGATTGGGTATTGGGATACATTTTAATGATCGTGAAGTTTTGCTGCGTTAAACGTTAATGTTAAACGTGTAGCATATAATGTTCTTAATAAATATACGTTGTTATACACGTGATAAAAATTCTACGACTAAGTGCGAAGTACTACGGATTTATTTTTCAAAGTGGCCTTTTGGAAGAACCCGTGAAAGCGCGCGCGTGCACGCTCTTTTAGGCAGGGAAAAAGTTTTTCCCTCTCACCCTCTCTCTCTCTCTCTCTCTTTCTCTCTCACTCGTGAAACATTCATTCATCCCTCCAGAGTAGTTGAAACATAGCTCGTGCATATATTTGGCCGAGTGGAACGAGCGCGCGCGTATGTATGTGTGTGTGTGTATGCGATGGAAAAGCGCTTTCTAAATCGGAAGTACCTCTCTGAATGGGCAGGCGGGAGTAAAAAAAAAAACATTCTAAAAAGCGAATATTGGCCTTTTCAAGGGGGACGAAAACTCGTGGAAATTGCGCATTCGATCAGAAAGCGATTACATGGTAAAAAAGAAGATAATATAATCGTGTACTTTCTTTATACATATTATTATTTCTTATAAATATTAAAGAAAGTAAAGAATTTAGTAACCACTTTGTCAAAGAAACAGTGTAATACGAGCGAAAACTCAATCAACACCAGCACGCAAAAAGCCTTTAAAATACGCGTAAAAAAAAACTCCGCTGGATTTTCACACCTCGAGTCACAGTGCAACGTTCTACACGCAATTACTCCCCCTTCGTTTAATCCCGTGGCATTCGGAATACTCCCCTCTCTTAGCCGATCAGCTCTCATTCGGTGGTATAGAGGGAAAAAAAAGCAACACCGACACGATTTGCATTGATCCGTATATAAAAAGCCTTTCAACGCCTTATACGAATGCTTTGCCAGTAGTAATAGTAGTAAATAGTATTACACACAACTCGCAGCGATTACAAAAGATTCGTGCACGCACGTCGTAAAGCCTCGGGTAAAACAGCGCAAAGGACCGACGAGGAATTTCATTAGCCTTTCGTTCGTCGCTCTCTTTCTTTCTCTACCTCTCTTACGTGCCAGCGCGCACAAGCGACAAAGACACAGCCACCGATAAAAATAAACGGCTGGTAGATGGAGAAGAGGAAGGTTCGATGCGGCGGAAAACGAGAAATCTAATTGATCCCCGGGAAAAGGTGGAAAAGGGTATAAGCCGCGCTCTACCTTAGTATTCAAGACGTTACACCCGACGGAGGTTCCGATCCAACGGTCCGATTCCGTTACGCGGGTTTAGGTATTTATATATATACATATATATCTATACATGTTATATATATATATATATATAGTGTTCGTTTTAAGGTACATATACACATACATGTATATATAGTTGAGGAGGGGGTTTGTCTTCCCGGCTAATGCACGTAACGTGAAAGCCGGCACGTGCCGTTAAAATTAATCCCCAGGAAAATCTTGCCGCTGCCCGAGCGGATTATGCGCTCGCTCGCGTATACGTATGTGTATATATATACACACACTACAAGCTATCGGCTCGAGCATTCCCGGTGTCTTATTTTTTCGCGTATAGGGTTTGTAGGTTTATACATAAGACGGGAGGCCAAGCGAGTAGTAGTCGACCATTTAAATTCATGGAATAATCAGGGCCAAATGGCCCCTGACGCGCTTGTCCGTTCTTTCTTTCTGTTTACAGAAAAGAAAGAGAGAGAGAGAGAGAGAGAGAGAGAGAGAGAGAACAGGAAGAGGAAGATAGTACGAAGGAAACGGTGGTCGTAACCGATATCGATAATCGGAAACTGATTAGGGGAGAGAGAGAACGGAGGTGCCGTTAAGGGGAAAAGTTGCGGTATAATTCGAGATGCGATAGCTGTGATTATCGAATTTTATTTAAGGAGAGTAGCGGGAACGCGCGCATAGCTAAGATTGGGGGTTGAATACTTGCTGCGCCTCGCGGGTATATAGGGTTACGCTTTGCTCTAAAGATTTTGTGTCGCCGAGTTTAATGAGCTTGCATAATAATGTGGCTTTTAGTTACTATTAGTGCGGCTGGATTTCCTCAGATCGAAGTTATATATACGTATATAGAAGCGGGAATCGCGACTCCGGGAGTGGCTTTTTAATGCTACTGATATTCGATTTTCCAGTTCGTTAATTATACGTTTAGTGTCTCTCTAACAATTCAATAATTAGAATTAAATATAGTAAGTTGAGATAAGTATGATTGTAGATTTTGAGTAACCGATAGTCTGTCAGGTTAATCTACTCGATTAACAGCTTGCAATTATGTATCTTCTCATTTACTTCACTCTTAATCATTTCCATTATCTGATACTAATGAAATACTTCACCTGCATTGCAAATGTTATCCCAACGCGTAACTTCATCGTTCATACAATAAACGCTAGTCATTTCAATAAACGCACAAATAATCCCTCACCATTACCAACCACCGTGTGCACTCTGTCGAAAGTCAGAGCGACAAACCTAACCCCCCTAGAGTGGAAGCATCCTCACACCCGCGCTCACCGCAACCTTCCTCTTCCTTTCCCGAGTTCACGCGCTCTCGCATAAATCCCGCGGAATAAGCCCCATCTCACCCTCCTCTTCTCCACCCACAATCGATCGGTAGCAGCAGTAGCACCACCACCATCGCGGTCAAGAATCCTTCGAGCGTATCATTCACTGCGGACAATCTGCAGTTACAGGACGCGTGTCTTGAATCCAAAAGATATACTATACATATATACGTACGCGACAATCGAGCGCATATTGGCTATTGCTGCTGTTGCATGTTACTTCACCCTACTGGGTATTCCATATTTTCTATGTATATAGACAGCATTGAAGCTCACGCTGGGGCCCGAAGGTGATGCATCCAAGCAGAAGATATCCGACAAAGGCGCCTTATTGGCTGACGCAACTCTCTCTCTCTCTCTTGGCTTGAGCCATTGCTCCTCGGCTTTCCTTTGGTCCAGGATGTATATACAGCGTGCGTGTGCTCGCGAGTGAGTGAGAGAGAGACGGCAGGTTGTGTGGGGTATATACACGGGGATTTCCGCGCGAAATTGCCTGATCAAAAATTCATTCCTTTAATGCGGCTTCGGGAAGGGGTGCGGTGGCCAAGCTCTTGTGGGGCTTTGTGTGCCGCCTTCGCAGGCTTTTCGTTTGTTTTCGGAGAGTTATATGGAATTTTCGAAGCTCTTGCGCTGCGACCACGCTCGGATAGTTTTGCATACATAACTCGAGAAATGAATTTTATCCTCGAATCAATTTTCGTATACAATCTTGCATTTTGAACTTACTATATATATTCGCTTTTGAAATTCCACAAACTATCGGGTTGAGATTAAATTTCGCAGTATTTATATATATATATATATATATATATATATATATACATAGGCGAAACCCAAGCACCCATATATATATATATATATATATATATATATATCA
>JAYJLV010092181.1:0-12968 GCA_036873485.1 Torymus texanus | reverse complement strand
TATTCACTAATGTTACGGTGGAGCAATTTTAACTAATCTTTAGTGGTTTTTTCACTAATTCAACTTTAGAGAGTACTACTAAATATTTTTAATTCCGGTAACCTCGCGAGTGCACCAGAAAAAGATTCGCGCATCTATATATACTCTACAGATCCACGTCAGCACTGCAATCATCGGAAGTTTCGCTCTCTTCCTCCGCTCTCCCATTATATACCCGTCCCTAAGTAGTTGCAGCTTGCTACCTTATATATATATATATATCTTCTCTCCCTCCACTACGGGAAGTCTTTAAAATGTGTCGCTTTCACGCGCACCCGCGGGACTATTCCACTGCTAGTATTATTTGCCACGGCGTCATTGCACGTCGCGACGAAATGGCCATCATATATTTATTCTCATAATACGCGCGCAATCTCGGTAAGATTCCACCGTTCTCTCTTTCCATTCAACTTATATATATGTTTTTCTCTTCTCACGGTTCCTTGCATCCGCGTAGCGTACGTGACGTGATGCTCTTTTATCGTTCGCGTGAGATTCGCGTAGAGCTTTTGGAAAAGAAGAAAGAAAGTGTGTGTGTATGTGTGTGTGTGTGTGTGTGTGTGTGTGTGTGTGTGTGTGTGTGTGTGTGTGTGTATATATATATATAAATTCTGGGAATGGTCTAATGTACTTTTTCTTTTTTAGTTTAGCTGGTCAGCAACGTGTTGCTGGATAAAGATGATTCTTCTTTCTTTTTTTTTACCATCGGAATTGGTGATTTATCTTTCCGATGCGAGTCTCTGTCTCTCTATACCCGTCGAGCTTTTACACTCGTCCGTGCCGAGATGGCGCGCGGCCATTGAAAATCGACCGTTGTTAGATTGGCTCGATCTCGTGTATATAACAATGTATGCGGAGATGGAATGGCAGTAGGTATAATTTTTATATCACAATTGGATATTTTCGGGGCTCAGTTTTTAGTATATGTAACTTTTTTTTTGTTTAAAAAAATCTTCTAGGTTAATAATACTATATTGATAGTATAAATAGAAGTTTATAATGGATCGATCCGAACGAAACAAATAGTGCGGTTATATACATTGAATAATCCATAATTAGCTGTCGTCGATTTTAAAACGTTCCCAATCCAAGTTTCGAGATTCTTATTAGTAGAGTTTTAAACGATGAAAATCACTTAAAACTTTTTAGTTGAGAGGAAATGAAGAATTGATCCATTAGTTTTCAGTGCTGAATTCGACTACCGCAGACAATCAAGTTTATATTACATTCAATTTAACTTGCAGCCAATTCATTTATTCATTGAGAAATGCTTTCTTACAGTGTTTCAAACAAAGTGTACTTTTCTCTATGTTTGCAAAATGAACCACAACTGATACCAAAAAAGAAAGAAAAAAATTGGAGCGATTGATGAGTAACCTCGTCGTAAGGTCACGACAGAGCTAGGATAAATTTCCGAAGGAAAATAACGTGACATTCCGGAGACGCGAAGACGATATTTCAATATACTCGCTATTTAGATTTCATTAAGATAAACCCTACCGCAAAAAAAAAGTAGATAATTTTCCGCCAACCTTCGAATAACAAATTTCCCGTATACAGCAAGAAAAGAAACTATACAGATTTCTTCTTATATAAATATCCTGACGTCATAGTATACATTACTATTATAATATTGTCCACGCAGTCACTCAACTATAAATAAAAAAAAAAAAAAATAAATAAAACCTATCAAATAACGCGCTACGAAACGAGTCACAATTCGATATGACCCTCCCTATTGAATACAGCTATATAGTATTACACAACATAAAACCGTATAATTCCGTTGTTTGCGAGAAGAAAACACAGAGCAAGAAGAAGAGCAAAAGCAGAGCGAGCACTTCTGGCCACGACGACGACGACAACGTCGACGGCGTCTTCTTTAATTAAATTCAATTAGGGAAAGCAATATCATGTTTCCCCCGATTGCTCGCGCTCGAGCGTACATTTCAGCCTTTAATTACGACGAAATAAAAACGTATTGATTCGGGTCGTCGTCGTCGTCGTCATCGTCGTTGTCGTTGTCGGTCCTCGACTTAACTAGCGTTCGCTTGGGTTGGGATCAATGAACCGTCAATGGCTTCGTGCTGTGTGGCGAGGGTGAGAGAGAGAGAGAGGGCGAAAGAGAAAGCAAAGGCATCGTCCTCCTACTATACTCCTTCGTCTTCTGCTTCTCTTCCCTGTATAGAACGAGTAGTGGGGATGTAGGCAGCTATATATACATGATTTTGGTTGTCAGGCTCACGCTTTTATAATTCATCCCCTCGCGGGGCGCATTCATCATCCGCCACTTCGCTGCGCTACGGGGGTGCGAGGTAAAGTTGTAGTAGTGGTGGTGCTGGCGGGTAGTGTACGCGCACAAATACACGGGGATGGACGGGGCAAAGTCCGCTGCTTCGACTTCTTGTTGCTTTCTTTCTTTTTTTTTCTCTCTTTATCTTCTGTTCTCTCCGACAGCTGGAAAATGCTTTTTTTTTTGTCCAATACTTGTACAAGCCATGCAATTAATGCTTCATCTCTATTTCCCTTTTCATTTTATATGTGTATGTGTCTCTACTTCCATATCTGTTCTCTCTGTGCGTTTGTCTCTTCCTTAAATCTTGCCTCTCGCTGGCCTCCATCTTTATCTATTGCTCTTTAGGGCTATCTCGGTCGCTTGCGCACGGCCTTCCAAGTCAAACAGAGGCGCTAGCTATTCAGATCGATACCGGTAAGATCCATTTTCATTTTCTGCCTTGCGGTCTGACACGGTCCCGTTTTTCTTTCGCCCATTCAATAAACACACGGCAACCTTCACTTTTTCCTTCCTCTATTTTTGTTCGTTACATTAGATATGTTTAATTTTGTGCCTAAAGTTTCGTTCCCATGACGTTACTTTGTTTAATGTAATACCAATTTCTTCTGATAATTTTTCCTAATTTGAATCACGACATTCGCTAAAATTGTATTGATTTAACGGATTGTGTTAAATAACATTGTACGAGTTTATTGTCTGTCGGAGGTTTTCAATGTTTGTTAATTCAATTGAAGGAAAACAAACCTTTTGGAAACACGAGGAAAGATTCTCATTACCAGTGTTTTATCAGTTAATTTATAAAGTTAAAATGCAATATACAGACTTCGATCCCATAAAGATTTAAGAGATATAGTTAGTAAATACACTTCATCAAAAGTAATATTTTTTATAATAATAAAGTAACTAAATCGATAGTAAAAGAAAAATACAAGTTGTCAGTAATTTTATTCTAATTTAAAAAAATAATTATCTGCAGACTTGACAACTTTTATTTTATTTTTCTTTTCTAGTTGGCTTTTAGCATTTTCTTTTTCTCCTTTTTTTACAAATTTAATAAATCTCAACTTGAGAACATTTCATACTCTAAAAAATAAAAGTCCCAGAGCTCCATTTAAATTAAACCAATAAAGAGCACTCTGTTCAACAACGGGGCAAAAGAAAAAGTTTTATTGAAAGTAGACATTTTATGCAATGATTTTATAACTATAGCTATCCACATTCTTGCCTACATATTGTAAAATATTAATGTTTGTCCTAAAATAATACTTGTAAAAGCTTTTTAATTACTTGTATTTTAAGAAATCACAAATAAATTTTAATATACGGTATACATTTTGGTATCAATTTTAAGTGTTTAAAAAAGAAGTGTAATTATGATATCTCATTTTTTAACGATCATACAAGATAATTAGTTTGCAGTACCTGTGCTTCATGGATAATTTAAATTTAAAATATAAAGAGAATTTTACATAAAATAACATTTTTCACATTATCATAAAAAGAATGAATGATTTTACATTAAAGTGTATTAAGGTTCGAGTATAAAAGGTGAAATTATATTTTTCAAAATAATTTTTTTAAAAATGAATGTATTTGAAATTTTTATAAAATATTTTATAATTATAAAACTTGTAAGATTTACACTTTATATTACAAAAATATTTTTTTTAACGTAGATTAAATTATTACAACAGCAAAGATTTTAACGGATTTCAAAATTAAAAATATTCTAGATAGTTGGAATAAAATTTCATAACATGATAAAAAATATGCAAAAGTTTAAGTTAAAATATAAAAAAGATATGTAGTACGCAAATCGTCATTGAGTGGAAAATTTCTTTTTTTTATTATTATTTTTTATGCATAGTGTATACTCTATATCGTTATGTTTATGCTTATTTGTGTGAATAAAGTTAGGGAAAATCCTGAATCAACTGAAAAAAAGCTATTATTATGTGAGAATTATAGGTATACACATAATATAAGTTATTTTTCAAAGATGATTATCTATTTAACATTTTTATTTATGTTACATTAATATTATCTTATTTGCATGATATTGCACTACTATTAAAACTTTTAATCCCTATACAAAAACATTAGTTAAATATTAGTATTAGTCAATACAACGGTGTAACTTGGCAATTTCGAAGTATACATTTTATATAAATGTAGTTACTTAAAACAAGATTATCTTTGTATAACGTTTTACCAGATTATACAAGATTAGCTACACGAATTTCACATTTCCCAACTTTCCCACAAAGTTTTAACGTATGAAAGTTACAATTTTCTACCTCAGAGCAATTGAAAGAATACTTTCGAATGTATTTTACTTATCCATTAAAATTAAGATTATTTTTAAGAACTGACATTTTTAACAAATAAAAGAAAATTGAAACCAGATTTTGAAAAAAATTTCTTTTGACTATTCATGACGTAAAAAAATAATTCTTTATTTCAATACAAGTGTATGTATTAATCGCCAATTCATGAACCATGAAAAAAGAAAAACCTCTAAAAGAACCATTTTGTTAATATATCATCACCTTATAAACCCCAGCACTTAATTCACCATTATAGAAGCACTTCAGCGTACAAAACGAACAAAAATACATTTATCATCATTGCCGAAACTACAAGTGACTCCGCAGCTTCCAATGCCTATACATACGCGACTAATTTGATTTCTGGCCGTCCACGCTTATCCAAACGCTTCCATAGATACACATATATACACACACACACTCCCACATATACATGGCCATATACCACATCGATACACCGCAAAGAGCGTGCCCTGCATATATGAGTTACGGCCTACCACTGCACCACTCCTCTTCCCACATACACACATATACACAGCCGTCGAAACATAAATCATCGGTCGCGCGTGCGCGCTTACTAATCCGCACGAATCCGGAAAAAGAGCGCAGGTCTCGAACGAGAGAGAAATTTATGTTCATACAAGCGAATAAGGAGAACCTAGACCACACGTGTGTATATGTGTATATATATATTGGATGAATAAACCACGGCGAAAGGAAGATTTTTATGGTAACGATTCTAGTGAGTGGCGCAAAGGTAATAAAAGATCAATGGGGCCAATGCAAAAATACGCGAGGGGCGCAGCTGCTGCGAGAGGAATATCACCGAGAGTTTGTGCCTTGGAAAAGATTATGAGGCTTCGCGCAGACGCGGATATATCGCGTGAGAGGAGAAGGGGAAGAGAAGAAGACTTGATGGTCGAGATTAATATTTCAAGAAGTTTTTAATGGAAACATGGATTCGGCAGGGAAACTTTGAATGCTGCGGGAAAGGATCTGTGGTAATGTATTGTTTGTCTGGTTTCGTTTCACGGTAATTATTTGAAATGAAGAGCTTGAGCAAAATATTAGTGTAATTGCGCAACTGTAAATTGTTTATATTGATACTTCTGAGATTGGAGCTGGTTTGGTTATCGACAAACAGTGTTTTTATATTTTTAATTTTGTAAAGAAAAGGGTGATTGTAAAGATAGATTTAATATTATGCGTGTGAGTGTTAGAATTTAAGTAATTATCAACTATTTGAACTTTGCCACTTTAATATCATGAGACATCGAGTTCACTTTTAGAATTGATCTCGAAGGATATCTAAGGAGACTGACGTTAAGTTGTTCATCCATTTTATTCGAGGGTAAAATTGCTAAAAATAGCTATAATACTCCAGAAATCATATACTATTCGGAACTTTTGGAAATATTGAAAAAGTATTTAGCAGTTGAACGAAAGCGAGATAAAAGTTGGCAATATAACACCCGTATAAAAAATACTCAAAGAGGAGGGAAATGATGTCATATCACATATTCAGTGAATTCGAATGCACGTGAAAATGGAAGAGCTTCAGATGATTGAACGTAAATGTTATACGTTTATTATAATTAAATTTCCGTATCATTTAAAAATTCAATTTATATTCTTGTTTTTTAAAATAATAACACGACGTATACACGCGAATTGATTAACCGCTAATAAATCATCATTTTTTCACCATTATACGTAAAAAAAAAGCTCGTCCTTGACATTTTGCTTATACAAAAACCACATCAATATCCATACATACTCATCACACGCGTTACCCTGAAATACGCAAAAGTATAATTAAGAAACGTATAAAAAAAAGAAGAAGAAGTCCACACAATGGATGACGAAGAAACGATTATTACGCGGGGAAAAAGTTAATCTCACCTCGCAATTTCAATTCGTAATGCAGTCTATGTCGGTTGAGAGTGTGTGTGAGAGAGAGAGAGAGAGAGAAAGAAGCGACGTGAAGGGAACTAAAAGACACAGTAGAACGAATAATGGCCTCGTCGTTGAGAGGGGGAGACTTCTACCACTAGTACAACCTACCAAGGGTGGATGGATGTATCTACGTTGGAGGGAGGCAGAATGAGAGAGAGAGAGAGGACAGAGGAGAGCATCCGTAAGACGTCGAGTACCGTAAGGTCAGCAAGCGCGCGCGCACGGCCCCTCTTTTTTCTCCAAGCGCTTCAAAGCGGCCTCGGCGCGCTCTTTCGAGCGTAATACTGCGTCGATATATCCATGCGCGCGCGCGCGCGTGCGACGGTCGTGGTTTAAAGCTGCTGCAGCAGCCCTGAGATGCTAGCATTTTTCCGAGCGTATAAAGAAGAGGGTTGGTAAGTGTGTGTATGTGTGTGTGTGTGTGCTCTTTTACGTTGTGGATGCTAAAAGTCAGAGGTTGTGGGTATATATAGAATGGTTGGTGATGTTTGAGGGTGAATTGAATTGTGAATTTTGGGAAAAGAGTTGTGAATTGATAAAAATTAGTATGTATAAGAGGAAGGAAAGAAGGCAATCTTTTGGAGAAATATTGTTGTATAGTATAAATACTAGTTTTGATTTTTCATTTTTGAAAAAAGCTTAGGAGTACAGAATAAAATGTTAATGTTGTCAAATATACATATATATGTAATTTATGAGAATAGTAGCATAATCCCGTTATACGTATATAAGATATTGAAATTATTTATTACACTTCTAATATTTAAATTAAAAGAAAGAAAATACAATGATCGATTTTGCATTCATGCATTTATAAATATATCATTATTTTAATAAGAAGAAAGAACTAGAAGTTTAGTTCGGAGACGTATTTTTCTTTTGAACAACACAAACAATCTTATGTAAGTTTACGAATGCGACATTTCATCTATATATATACATATACACACATACATTCACAAAAAGTTTCGCACTCGAAAGAAACATCAAGCGAGGAGGAAACTCAAAATACTTCCGACGAAAAGAAATATTTCCTCGCATTTCTCAAGTCCTCGCTTGCGTGCTCATCCCAACGAAAATTCCAATGTGATAAATGCAGATGCGAGAGAAATGATTTTCGCACTTATCCGGAAGTGGCTGGGGACTCGTTTCCCTCCTTCCATCCTCTTTTTTCTTTTTTATCGAAGCGGCAAACGCTCGAAAGAAAAGGAGAAAAAATATACAGGACAAGAGAGAGGGAGAGCGAAAAAAAAGCATCAAAAATGGTTCTGTCCTCCAGCTGCTACGAAGTCGATGGAGCAAAAAAAGGCAACGAGGGAGAAGAGGAGGAGGAGGAGGAAGCGAGACGATTTATTTTTTACGCCACTTCCATCGTATACCCCGAAATAATTCGAGGATCAAACGATTTCGCTTATTGGCTGGAATCCTTCCATACGCGTGTGAGTTTTTTTTCACGTACATGTGTGTGTGTATGTGTGAGATGGTGAAAGAGAGTAAAGTTTGTGACATTTTTTTTTTGCCACGAGAGAGGATGCAAACGCGACTGGTAAATAATTCATGATGACTGTCGTCGGTGCATGATCGTATAGACAGCTGGAGCTTTTTCAGTCTCGTCCATTTTTCGTATGCAATACGACTCCTTTTCCCCGTGAATTCTGCAATATTGCGGTTCAAAAAAATATACTTTTTAGTGTATTTTAATTTATGAAAAGCATAAGCTTTAATATATGAGGATTTTGAGGAAAAATATTTCTAAGAGGGATTTTATTCTGAAAAATATATATAAAATTCTGTCCACAGTAAACAACAATAAGTGTATAAAGAAATGTGGCATTTTTAATATTATTTTTGACATTATTTATCGTAAATTAAAATATTCTTAAATTATTTGAAAGTTAGACGAATGCAAATGAAAAGATAAAATTAAAATGCAAAATAGCGAATCTGAAATGAAATTTAAATCCTGAAGGGTTAAAATGGTAATTTAAACTTGCAATTTCTATTATACAAAGGATGAAACGTTAAGCTTTGACCTTTCCCACTCTCTCTCTCTTATACTTTTACCCTTTCCTGTGCCGTTTTCTCGTTCAACGAATAATTTTGGAATTACGATAGCTTATGCGAACTGTAGTCACTCCGCACGTTGAATATCAAATTCATATCGCTGAAAACACGTGTTTATTCCGAATGCTAAAGTTTTTCTTAGAAAAGTAGCGTGGGAAATTTTAAGAAAAAAAATATCCTTACTGCAGCGTGAGAAGAAGATGGTGCAAGTATTCAAAATGTTTGAGAAAAGAATATATTTAGTTACTTTTAGATACCGGAAAATTCTTGGAAGTAATTCTATAATAAGAAACTGGAAAGTTTTACGTTAAAAAGTATGGTAAGTATATAATATAATATGCAGTCGTTTACTTAGAACCAACGTCTTAGACTATCTTTACCGCTATATTAAAGTAAAGTGGAATTAACAAAATCATCATCCTTCCATATGATTACAAAATTTTATCCAAGCAATCATACAGTTAGAAAGTTTATTTTAAAAGAAAGTTACAACACCTAATTCAGGATCACAGGTGTATACACACTCGTTCATCACTATTCGCCATAGAAACAACAATACAACCACTGATTAAACAATACACTCTTTTAATACTACCAATTATTCCATCACTTTTAATCCAATCACCTCCCTTTGACATTCCATCAAAACGCATACACACATCCATATAAAAAAAAACCAATTCCACAAACCTCGCGCACTACTACTCTACTTCAGCATTCACGTCACGCGCATACATCCTTTTCTCGCTTGTTTTTTCTATTTATTCCCTCACCCACTCGCGCGTATAAGTATAGAAAGGATTTACGAGCTAGATATAATACAGCAGCAGCAGCAGCTACAGTTAAACCGTGCATGTGTATGTGTATACGACGCGACGGTTTGCATGCAACGAGCGCGAGTACAACCGCAGACATATATAGCAAGGGGTTATATAGGTACACGAGACGTAAGCACCCCTGGAGGGTTAGAAACCGAGAGCTCATACGTCAATGCCGTCAGCAGCAAACTTACCGGTAGAATCGTGCCAATTCCCACGTGTCGTGACAACCGACGTGATGCTTCGATGCGTCTTTGGTCATTCGGCCTAATAATGTGAGAGATAGAGGTAGGTGGTGGATGGATTGTATAGTGAGATATATAGAGTGTATATACATGAAGGATGATAAGGTGAGCATGCAAGTGTGATGATGATGATGATGATGATGATCTGGTTCCTTTGGTGGGCGATGGAGAGTTATAAGGGCTGATATGGATTTGAGATGCGTGGCGTGTGGCTTTGTGTAATTGAGAGCTGATGCGGTGGTTAAAGGGAGAGTATATATTAGGGAATTGAAATACAGATGGGTTGGAGCTTGAATGGTTTATAGTTTTTTTTTTTTTTTGGTATTTGGGTTGAACTTTTTTGTGTGATCTTATTAATGGAGGAAGTAACTTTTTTGATTATATTTCTTATTTCTATATAGCTTTCGGAAATATTCCTTTCATACGAGAAAGTCCCATTACCCTTGGGGAACGGATTTTTAATCAGATTTTGTAGGGCGACTCTTTGTATATTGGTGGAAGCTCAGTTTTTGCTCTGACGTATCTTTTCCAAGGGATATGAAGTTTTCGACTTTACATCTGTCTAATTAAGATATTGCAAAAAAAAAAGTTGAATATAATTCAATTTTATTATGCTTATAACGTAGATATACAGTTTTAAGGAAATGTTAGAGGTATTATAAAAAAAATTACATTTTTTCGTTATTTTCATTCATTTTTTAATTTTTCCTTAACAATTCTCATTATACGTTTTATTCGACTAACATAGCGAACATTGGATGGTAAAGATAATTGATAAAAATGTTTAAATATACGTAAAAAGATACAAGAATAATAGGAAAATGTGTAAATTAAATTTTAACTCGTTTGTATTAAATTTTTCGTGCATTTTTTTCGAAATATTTAAGAAATCCCGTTCGACAAAAATATTTCGCCAAATTTTAATTAACAATTTTGCGCGCATAACACGTGCCAATCTCACTAATCATATATATACACTATACTCTAATTAAAAGCTCTCTATTACACGCCGACCTTTGTAAAACTAAATAAAACGTTGAAAACACGTACGCAAAAACATGTAACTCGAAAGTTAATAAACGAGAAATATTCGAGTCATTTTAATTGAAAATATTACAAATAAGTTCGCCTACGAACTCACATACATACATACATATATATATATATATATCCATAATCATATCCTTCTGACACAACAGCCCATATTCACATTAAACACACTCACACACATACGCGCATAATCGCACGCATATAACCGTCGCTTGCAAACTTGGGCAATACATCACAATTAGCTGACCAGATCCAGCCAATCCGACAATCGTCATCGCGCGTCGGACGCTCGCGCGCGCACTGATATCACCGTAACGGACGTAGGGAGAGGTTTGCAAATGAACCGTCGACTACCATAAATAATAAGTCATCGATACATTAATAATCGCTTATGTATTATCCGTCCCTCTCTCCTCCATATATCTCTATATCTATATACTTACACATATACGCGTGTGTAATATACGAAGGGGAAACCGAATTGACACACGCGGCCCTTTCCTACTTGTTGCGGAGGGACAGTTACAGTGCGCAGCTACCGCAGCGCATAGCGGATATCGATTTCTGCCAACGTCAATTTGAATTTCACAAGAAAGAGAGAGAGAGAGAGAGAGAGGAGAGTCGGCAGATAAAACGCCGTCAAAGCAAAGAGCGTAGGGGAGATTACGACGAGGCTGTCGAATGATTGACGCTATGACTGTGCGTTGAAAGCAAGTCGCGCGAGGTAGGGATTATGATCGCGTGGTCCCTTTGCTTGAATCTTATCCCAGCCTACGTTCCTTTTGATTAGACACAGTGGAACGGATGCTACTACTGCTATGGATGATCCGTGTAGAAGTACTTTGTACGATGGGGAAAGAGAGAGAATGAGTGGTGCAGTTTGATGGTGAGGGATTTGGATGTTATCATGGTGGTGGATTATTCAATTTGAACGAGGGCAAAGGTTGGAGTGAGTGATTATATATAGGTGATAGAGAGGATATGGTGGTTTTTTTTAATAAAGTAGTGAGTGGTAGGATCTTTTTAAGGGATTTTTAGAGTGTGGCTTTTAAAATGTGGCTGCTGATTTAATGTATATGAAAGTTGATCGTCTTATCAGATTGGAAAGACTATTAAACTGGTGATTTATAATTCGTCTTTATACGGGGTATAGAGAAGTAGTTATAGGCGAAGTCTGGTCAGACACGGTACTTTTTAATCGGATTTTCTATAAATTTTCCATTAAATAATTTATTCAATTGGCTTTAATTTCCATATTTTAACGTACTTGGGGTTAATATAGTGCAAATCGGAAAGAAAAATTTCTAAATTTTTTGGCTCCTGTAGCTAAAATAAGAGGATTTTTAAACGCTATACGTATACCATATTACTTTAAATGAAAACATAGGGTTTATTCTTTTACTTGTTTTCATCTGTATATATTGTTCAAATTAAACGATAATTTTATCATATTAATCAAGAAATTTCTCGTATCGTTTATCTCATCACCAGACACTCACCAAATGTTGAGGAATTTTTCTCGCACCCTCCGTTTGACACTGTCCCTTTTGCGCCGGTACTGCAACCTACGACACGCTTCTGACGAAATAGGCTCAGGAAGCTGCTTGTAGAAACCTGTACGCAAAAAGAATACGTAAATTAGGACAAATAACTGATAATATCATCGTTACAACGAGGCATATAAAATAAAACATTTTCACATTCAAATGATACGATAAAGATTCGCAATTTCGTCCTACGACTCGTATTATATATAAAATTTTTTTTTCTTCAACGTGACGCTTTGATTTCGTAGCTGTATCTTTTCCCTTATTACGATCTTTTTCTTCTCTCTTCCTCTCGTTTCTTTTTTGTCTTAATGGAAAACTTCTCCCCTTCTGTTGCGAGGGTCTCTGTCTGCGCGCGAGTCTCTCTCTCTCCCTACTTTTAAGGAATATATTATGGTGATGGCACGTCCTTTTCATAGAGTCGTAAAAACGTGAAATATCATTTCCTCTGCCCCCGTAGGAAATAAATTTTTATCTCAATGGTAAGAAATCTCTTTCGCCGTGTCACCCATCAATAAAGTTATATAGCTCATTGCTTATATTTCTCGTAATACTTGAAAAAGGTTTCGAGCATGAAAATTTGAAAATTTTAACGAGATGACACCTATATATATATATACATTTAC
>JAYJLV010092170.1:0-12968 GCA_036873485.1 Torymus texanus | reverse complement strand
TTTCATCATCAGTGAGTGCATCTTCGCTTCTCCATTCAACATCCTCAACTGCACATCTCTCCCTCGCTGCAATACACCGAACTGCAAGCTGGTGTACGGCTCGTGTAGCAACCGCTTTTCAAGCAGCGCAACGGCAGTTTGAATCTTGCGGGTAACCGACAGCAGACGGAAAGCTGTCAATCATAACATCAACCGAGGAGGCCGTGTACTTTGTTTTATTTTGTTTGGTTTGTCCCGGAGCCTCTTGGTGCGTCGACGCCTGCTGCCAAGCTCCCCACGCGAAATAGTAGCGCGCGTCTGTCGGCGGGGCGGGCAGCCGGAGCACAGGGGCCAGAAAAAGGCTCCAAGCGGGTCACCTGCCCGCAGGCGCTCGAGCCGATGGCGGGAGACAGTGCAGGGCAGGACACCGTTCCACAGGCGCTCTCGACAAATAAATCGATGATTGAAATGATTATTGACAGCAGCGTGTAGAAAGAAAACTCTTTCGCGGAAGCGAACGTTGCGCCAAATACCGCCACCATTCAGGTACTGCCTCCACCACTGGGGGATGTAAACCTGGATGGTGTGAAAAATGTTCTTGTCCCGGTAAGCACGTTGGAGCTCTTCTTTCCGAGATTTGACATGCTCGAGAAGCAGATCGACGAGTTTAGGTTCTCAGGGGGCATCTTCTCTTTTACCGGAGCATTTGGCATGACATGGCCGGTGACATTCCGGGCCGATTCTCAGCTGCCTCGTTGATGCTTCTCCACAAACAGCACATCTATTCTCCATACTCTGGGGCAAGCAAATCAAAACAGAACAAAGTAGCCGGCGTCCTCGGTTCATGTTATGATTGCCAGCTTTCCGTCTGCTGACGGTTACCCGCAAGATTCAAACTGTCGTACTGTCGTTGTGCTGTTTAAGAAACGGTCGCTGCACGAGCCGTGCACCAGCTTGCAGTTTGGTGTATTGCAGCGAGGGAGAGATGTGCAGTTTAGGATGTTGAATAGAGAAACGAAGATGCACTCATTGATGATGAAAGCGCGAATCTGCTCGTTGATGGTAGTCTTTTCAGCCGGCCTTAGAGATTAGGGTAAGCGTCGTTTTATAGAAAAGTAACTCCTGGGTTATAGTACACCTTGAGAGACATGTGACTTAGGCGAAGAGCTTGAGAGCCGGTAGAGCCACTTTCCTGTCAACAAAGCACTCCAGGGAGTGAATAAATGAATCAGTAACGGTCAAATAGGACAGGAGCGAGGCTACTCGATGTTAACACTTACACGACCAGAGAGAGAGAGAGAGAGAGTGAGAGAGAGCGAGGGAGAGAGAGAGCGAGAGAGAGAGAGAGAGAGAGAGAGAGAGCAGTAGTCGTGGACCATCCACCAGTGGAGGACGGGCACAGAAGCGATCGGTAGGACGAGAGAGAGAGAGAGAGAGAGAGAGACTCAGCATCTGAACGGGAAGCTGCGCATTCGAGGGGCCACCACGTATTGCTCGACCGCTGCGAAAATGAGGTGGGCTGATGTAATATAACGTGCGATGAATTCCAAGTGTGGATTACAGAGTGAGAGAGAGAGTAAGAGTGAGAGAATCGCGCGTGAACCGGGAGTGTCAAAAATATACGTGCGCACATCATCACCGAGGAAGAAAGCGAGAAAGATTAGTGGAGATCAGGCCTTCCAGCGGGATGGCACGAGTTATGTAGTCAGGATAAATCAGCATAACTGCACGTATGCCCAAAGCAAAGATTCGGCAGACGTGTTCATTACTCATCCACAAGTGTGAAGACAGTCCGAGGCGTCGACGGCGATGACATTACCCGCAGCTTACCTGGAAAGAAGAAAACTGAAGATTCGGCAGAAGTGCAACTGCAGTATAGAAAGATTCTCACGGTTAATGCGGATATAAACTGCTCTCGCACCGGCGACGAGTCAGTTTCTGTCGGGATCTCGGCCTTTAAACGACGCTACTTTGATTATTAATAAATATATTCAAACTCATTTACGCATATTCACTTACCTAGAGTGCGTGTGTGAGTAACCTGGAGATTTTCCGGACCATCAACATAACTGGAGCTGCGGACAGGATCCTGCAAGGCTGCACGATTTCGGATACTTTGCCAAGAAGAAGGCGAAAATCATCGAAAAGGAAGCAGCTGCTGTGTCAACCCTACGTCGCAGAATCCAAGCGTCGAGACCGAATCCACCGGAAGCAGAACTCATTTGGAATCATCAGGACAGACGATGTACGTCTTTAGAATGCCCTTAACCTATCCTAATCCTACCAAATACGATTGATATTACGAAAAAAAAAATATATATATATATATATGTAAGTACAATGGGAAACGAAATCACTTTAGAGCAATTCAAATTGAGATTAGCCATATGGCGCGACGTCATTCCTATCTATGAAGGAGGCACGAAACTGTTATCACATTTCCTACAAACTTGCAATTCATATGTAGCAAACTTAGTAACGAACGACGAGGCTTTGAACATATCACTATTTGCCTTTATTAAATCTCGCATTCGCGGAGAAGCGTTAAATTTCATAGTCGCGAATAATCCAGCAACTTATGCCGAATGTAAAACACTTTTAATTAACAGGTTCAGTGACCCGAGTTCAGAAGAACTATTGTTTAATAAACTCAGTAGTTGTTATCAGTTATCGTACCAATCATATGAAAAGTATGCAGACGAAATTAAAAATCGGTTAAATAAATTAAAAGAACATATACAACTAAATGTTCAAGACCAGAATACTAGAAACATCAAGAATACATATTATGAAAACGTCGCAAAAAATACATTCATTGACGGTATTAAAGAACCCTATCATTCACATTTAATACATTTTGAATTAAATAACATTAAAGATTGTCTAACTAAATGTCATAAATTAGATAATCATGAGCAGCAAGCGGCCTTCCTTAATTTTTCTAGACAACGCGAAAATAAATCGAAACAAAACGTTTTTACTACGACTGATAACCCCAAAAATTCTAATCATTCTATTACGATTGGAAACTCAAGAAATAATCCTTTTGACATACCGAATTCATGAAGAAATGGAAATTTATTCACGTTCCAACCTCGACCTTCTATAGTGCAAGCAAAGCCCGGATTTCATTTAATAAATTTAAGAAAAAATAACTTTGAACGAAGCAATAATCATTTCGGCAACAATCCATCCCGAACACAGAATTATCAACCGACTCCTATGTCGATAAGCACAATAAATACATATAAATTAAGCGGTAATCAAACGCATAGACCGAATAACCCTGCGCCGCAAAAGCATTCAAGTCTACCGAGGGTAAATAACGTTTCCAAAGTATAGGACCAAGTAATTTTATTGCAGAAGAATTGCATTCTCAGCAAGAGCAATGCGAAGAAGGCGAAGCAAATTATCAAGAGTAATTAAATTTAGAAAACGAAGGAAACAATTATAAAGAAGAAAAACCTACGGAAGATCAATTTTTTCAGTCACTCCCCTATACAAATAACACGACATAGTAAATTTAAATTCGATTGGTAGTTCACCCGATCTACCGCACATAATTACGTCAGACCCCCGCTCAAAATTTTAATTGATTCAGGTGCCTCTTCATCCGTGATAAACCCAAAAATAGCTTGCAGATTATTTTCCAAATATATTACTCCACATTAATTCGACATTAAATCGGTTCATAAAACAATGAGAGGAACACATGCAGTCACTTTTCCGATTTTACGTGAATTAGGAGACGACACTCCTATAACCTTCTTGATTGCAGAATGGCATTCGGTATAGGATTATCTCACTGGGAATAAAGATTTTTTTTAATTTACAAGCAAATATAAACTATAAAAATCAAGTTTTTAGCACATCAAAATTCGAAATTAATTATTTCACAAATCAACCAGACAAGAGCGAACAAATTAAAGTGAATCTCCATCAAGAAATATCATCATCTATACGAACCGATCACATGAATAAAGAAGAAAGACATAAAATTACGTGAGATCGTAAGATTGCGATCTGTCGTCGTGACGCGCTCGGTCACGCCATGGTGGGCCACAGCCGAGTCTAGTTGAAATCGACTGTGTCAACCCACTTCATTGTGGAACGCCATATAGCACTGCCGCATCTATTTGCCACTACCGCAAGAGCCAAGTACTATCAAAATCGCCAGCATCGACAAAAGGACGCCAAACCGCCCACTGGATCAGCAACGACACCAAGCTTCCATGGTCGACGTCGAGGAGCCTGCAGCTCACGCCACTTGCAGCAGGACAGTAACCAGCGGTGCCTTGTACCAGTGACCAGCTCCGAGCTGGTAAGTCCGACGGCGGCAGTCATTCGTAAATCGTGCGCTCATCTCTCTCGCGCTCGCGCACGTGAGTCTAGTCATCACCTAGCACTCATGTGATTTCGCAACTCCGATATTCCGCGCTCTCGAAATCTATCGAAACCATTGCGGTGATAATTGTAAAAGCCTCGCAATTTCACGTTTGAACTAGCGTCCCGTCTCAAGCTCTATCGAGAATAACCTTGTATCGCGTTACCTCCTACTGAAACTAGTAATAAGTAGTGTATATCCCTACCAAAACTTTACCGTCGCATTGCCTCGTTACTCGAATCGACGGCTCTTGGTTATGAAAATGTTGGCTATTTCAGATTTTAGATGGAATTTGGTTCTATTTCATACCACTGGCTGGGTATTTGATATTTATATTAGTATTATCAATAATAATCTAACTCAGAATAATATTTAATAGAGTCACTTAATAGTCGATGGATTGAGAGTATAAAAGGATAAATTGCAGAAATTTTTGATGCTGTTGACATAAGATTTTAAATGCACACATGCAGATACTAAATCTTATATATTTATCATTGTATACTGTTAAATATATCTCAGATTCAGAAAAGTAAATTTCAAGAGAGAAAAAATATGAGGGATCTGATGACTGATAACTTTTCAAGTTTCATGGGATGTTTCTTTCAAGGCTTATTTCGGCAAATCTAATATTTTGATCTTCAGCGTTCTTTATTTTGGAGACTGCTTGACGAATTCTCATGAAATAAAAAGTAAATTGCCTGTTATATGTTGCTTTATGGTAGGTTGCTTTAAAATTTAAACATTTTTTGAAAAAATATTTTTTTGATGCCTAAAACCATAAAAATACATAAAATTACGAATAAAAAAGTGGTTTTTGTGATTTAAAATTCTTCTTAATCACAAGTGTTGAAATTCTAGAGCAATCTACCGTAGAGTCACATATAACAAGCTATTTGCTTTTTGTTTCATGAAAATTCATCAAGCAGTCTCCAAAAAAAAAAAAACAACGCAGAACTCCGATGCAAGGAAGGTGAAGGTTACCAGTACTTAAAACAGCAATTCCCAAAATTATCTGAAGCAAAATTGAAAGAAAGCGTTTACGATGGGCCACAAATTAGAAAGATGTTCAAGGCTGATAGTTTTATTGAACACATGAATGATACAGAATAAGCTACATGGAATGGTTCTAAAAGAACTGTAAAATATTTCCTGGGTAATAAATAAAATGACAACTATATAGAAATAGTAGCTGAAATGGTTGAAAATTTCGGGGCGTTAGGGTGCAATATGAACTTGGTATTACATTTTCTTGACTTCTACATTCACTACTTCCCAATCAACTTAGGAGCTTACAGTGAAGAACAAGGAGAGAGATTCCATCAAGACATCTAAGAGATGGAAAGACGGTATCAAGGGCGACGGGATGTCAATATGATGGCAGATTTCTGCTGAAACTTAAAGAGAGAAGCAGAGAAAAAAGGTGTGAAACCCAAAAGGAAACCACAGCTGAGACCGTTTTGTGATAAACCAGTCAGGTATAGTAAAAAAAATTATATGAGAAAGATGCTCTGTTAGAGTATGGATCCCAAAAACAGTATAGTGGTTAACTTTGTTTGCAATGCATTTTCTGAATTTGACCTTGACCTGACCTTGACCCGGATTGACCGGGTCAAATGGACCGGGGATTCGGATTCAGTGACCCCAAAAATATGTAAATATACTAATTTACTTTATTTGCAGTGCATTTTCTAGATTTGTCCTTAACCTGACCTTGACCGTGACTTGAAAGGGTCAAACAGACCTCGGATTCGGATTCAGCGATCCCAAAAATATGTAAATATACTGATTTACTTTGTTTGCAGTGAATTTTCTAGATTTGACATTCACCTCACCTTGACCCTGACCTAATGGGGTCAAACGGACCTCGGATTCGGATTCAGAGACCTCGAAGACGTATGGATATCATGGTGTTATCTTTCGCACATACAACTTTTTTTTTCGTGGGGCTGTTATTTAAGTAGTGCACTATATAGTGCTACACTTGCCATATATAATTTATTTTCAATGATTTTAATGCCATTTTTCATTTCGAGAAATATTTAAATAAAATATTCAATAAGTATCACATGTAAGACTATCCCGAGTGTTACTTGTGTAACAAGAGTTGAGGTGTTTGTGTCGTTTTGAGCAGATACCCAAAACATTCCAATGAAATAATATAACTAAAGCTAAAGTATGATTGAGATAGTTTGTTAGAATATTTATACGGGAGAAGGAGAGAGAGGGAGAGAGAGAAAGAGAGATAAGGTAGCAGACATTTGCAATGCAACCTATCGATCTGTCTTCGGTCGTCTTTAATCCTCTTTGAAGTCCTCACCTCTCATCACTTTCTGGCTTTCTAAGGGGGGCATTGCTGTTGTTCTGTTTTTTTGTGAGCCTGTCCTGTTGTCGTTTTCTTCCTTTCTCTCCCTGTTGGTGTATTCCCTCCGATTTTATATCTTCGCCCAGGGGATCCTGTATGGGGGATTATTCTTCCTCAACTGTCCGTTTCTTCCCCTCTAATCTGACATTGGATCCTCGTGCCGATGATTCAGTATCCCGTGGATTCGTTGTTAGCTGCTCTGCTTACTTGTAACAATCGTTGCTATGCACCTTTGATATTCACATTCTGCTGACGTTCAGCACGTTGCTAATCCGAAGTTTATGTTGAGCTATGGGCCTTCGTTCTTCGGATTTGTGCATTACTCATTATCGTATATTTACAGGTTCATGGTCGTACTCGTTTGGGTTCTCGAGGGGCGGTAACATTGATCGCCTGGTCGATGAAACGTGCCTGAGAGGAAAGAAAATAATTTTTGCTAAGATTAGTTGACGCCCCATCGTGCTGCTGGGGTTGTCTGAAATAGGTTTGTAGAATTGGCTGCTAAGGTTAGCAGAAGTTGAAGTACTAATGTTGATCTGATGCTAAGGCTGGCTAGGGGTGTTTAAGGTTGACCCCGAGCGGTCGGGAGCGTTAACACAAATTAATCTTCTTAGGGTATGATGTGTATTTGTTACAATATCACCGTCTATGTGTAGTGTTGTGTTTGTGAGAATGTTCCTAGCAGTAATACAATTCTAAACCTACGATTTCTCTCTCGCTTGTTCTTTATATATAGTCTCTCTTGATCCTTAGATCCGGGATAAAATGGTATGGCAATAGATAATTGTATATATTTGTTCTTCCATTCATTTATGTTATCACAGGATATTGGCTCTTGGCCTTATTTTTCTTCTTTGTAGCTCGTATCCGTCGTGTAGTACCGTTGGAGGTAGAAGTACTTGGGCTCGTGTACCTGGGAAAGGTTCTTCACCAATTAGTAGTTGATAACCTTCCTCCTCCTGGCCAGAGCATCCGAACTAATACGAAGACTCCTGTAATCAGGTCTATTAATTTATTCTTTCTTGGTATGTGCTTTAGTCCAAATAGACTATTTATGGAGGTCCGCCATCTTTAAAATATTCTTCTGAAAATGTCCTGTAAAAAATAAATTTGAAATACTAGTAATTTTTAAAATTTATATTCGGAGAATATGTTCAATTTTGATAACATAAGAAAAACAAATGTTTCACCTACTGTATCCCAATAGATGGACTATTCCAAATTTAAGCATTACCGTCACCTGCAGATTCATGAAGTTAATGGATTTTCACCGTATTAGCCTTCAACTGTTGATATTTTATGTGATGTAGGGCTGCAGAATTGTAAGTGTAAAATTTATTTGAGTAAATCATTTTTAAACAGTTTTGGGCTGTAAAAACTATTTACCAAAATATTGAACATGTAAAACTCTTCAGCCCTATATTACATCAAATATTAACTGTTTAAAATTATTCTGGTTACAATACATTAACTTCCTAAATCTGCAGGTGTCAGCAATGCATAAATTTTTACATTATATAGAAAACAGCTTTAAAGATGACGTTATTGAAATGCTTCTTTTTTTCTTTCGTACTCCCTTCTCTTCCATCAAACATGAATAAGTATTATTTTTAGCTTAAAAGATCTTATATCTGGAGCAAATATTGTGTTAGCTTATTATACGGCCCTTCAGATTTGTAAGCTATGAGCATTTCTAGCAGCGACAGCTAGAACTTTATCAGTCAGTCATATTTTGTTTACTGGTTCAACATAAAGTTCTTTTTGGTGCCGTTGTACCCCTAAGTTCTTGATAAAATTTTAACACATACTGAGGTAAATAAAGGTAGAGGTAGATTATTTCTTTAGACAAGCATATACGACTCTGGAAGAGAGAAACTCTAGCCTCAAACTTCCGTTCGACTCGAATGTGTGTGTGTGTGTGTGTGTGTGTGCGTGTATATGGGTCATTTCATGTCAACTGTGCACTTCATAATTTTAAAATAGCTCATAATTCTTTTAATGGTTCAAAACCAGCTGCAGAACACAAATGTAAAATTTTAAAGCAAAATATATGCAACAGTCAAGAGATAGATTTTTTTTAAATTAAAAAAATTTGAATTTTTTTGTAAAATCTTCAAGTTTTACGATTTTTTAGTTAGAAAGCATAATTTTCACTGTTTTTACAACATTAAGTGAATATAAATTTTTTGAGTAATCTCCGACCATTTTCAGGATGGTGCTATTTTAAAGATACTATTTTAAGAAATCATTTAGCCTTTTTTGGGTAAAATCAATGATGTCGCATTCGCCTGTTTAGTATATATTCACCAGAGAAAAAATGATGTTTATGGATTATCTCGATGAATTTTGAACCGATCTCATCGAAATTTTGACCAAATACTAGACTAATTCTAGGGAGGGTCCAGTCTTAATTTCAGAAAGATCCATTGAAAAACATAGAAATGCGAGAACAATTAAAATTCGTTTTTCGGTTATAACTTTAGAGGATTTGACTTCAAACAAACACATTAATAAACGTTATAAATAATAATAATACAAAACTTTTCACTCTTGAAATTTTCTTGCAAAGTTAATTTCCGATGAGCTAAGCCTAAAAAATCTATTTAAAGCGACTAAAAATGTATGTATTTGTATGCATACTGTATAAAAACATAATTTTCAATGTAAATACAATACATGGATTAGATTCAACAAATTGAAACAAAGCTTTTATACGTGAAATATTTTTCATTACGAGCAATATTTTACAATTTAGCAGTGAAAAACTGTTAAAAACATCAACAATTTCCGATTTTCTCCCGAATTAAATAATGTACCATTTTCAGTTAAAAGGAATATAAAGAAAATATTAAGGAACTAATTGTGTAATGTTATATAATTAATGTTATTGAATTACAAATAATATAAATAGAAATGAAAAAAATAATATCTCGATTTTTGGTATTAGGAAGGTGAATTATCCCAAGATTTATACACTTTCCATGAAGCAGTTTCTGCATTGCAAATATTAGAAGAAGAAGTATTAGATACTCATAAATTAGTCATGGATGACACAACGAAATTTTTAAATAATGCTCATGGTATTTTCAGTACGACGCATGAAGTGGATTATGATCAAGAAGGTAACTTTTTTTTTTTCTTGAATTATTACAAGCAGTAATTTATTGAAATAATTTGTATATAGAAATTGTAATTACGAAAAATATTACTTATATGTTTTTGAACACTTACAATATTTTCCATAAAAAACGATGTAGTTTTAAAAAAAAAGTGCTCAATAGCTTTTTTCAAAATTTTAAGTTGTAACTGTAAATATTGGATCTATCATTTGGAATTTCCAAAATTAGGCGACGGATTCGTAATCAACAATTACAAAAATCTTCTTTCAAATCGTCTTCCAAGTCATTTTTCAAATTTTCTTTAAATCTTCTCTTAAATCTCCTTTCAACTCTTTTTTTTAATCGTCTTTCAAAATTAAATGCATTGTAGCAGGCGCTTAAAACATGCGGACCATCAAGCAAGGCATTGCGTAGAAGGCAGTTTCGGAGAGTGGAGAAAGAAAGTGAGAGAAAAACAGAGATACAAATTTTTATTTGCCTCGTCGTAAAATGATTAATACAATAATGTAGTACAAAATAAAGAAGTGTAAAAATAAAATATAATATAATAAAATACAACACAATATAATAAAATGTGTGCAACAATATAACAAAAATGTTATATAAGTTCAATGTTAAAATTGGACGAGACAGGACGAGAATATAATTAAAATATATAATCAAAAAATATAAAATATCTAAACAATTCAACAGAAATGTATATAACTATCACTGCCGCTGCTACAATTCAGTCTAAATATTCTTGGATTAAAGGTATTATAACATGTTAAACTTAGCTAAGAAAAGGAAAAAGGTCCCATTCTGACAGCTCCTAATGCTCATACAGTGAGCCCTCCTGAACGAACAATAAGATGATAAGTGACACAGTGAGGGAGGGGGCGAGAGAATACCAGAAGTCAGTACCCCGGGATTATATGGTACTGGTTGGCCTGAGCTTGTGGTCAATAAAAAGGGCAGCCAGGTAACTTAGCTTTCGTAACAGTACAAGTTTATATAAAGTACTGCGAAGTGTAGCCTGCCAAAATTCGGATGGAGCCAACCTACAGGGGATGATATGAGCATCCCTTGTAACCCGGAGGATGTATCGCACACATGCATTGCTCAGTCACTCTAGTCTAGGACTCTGTTAGAGTTAGTCGCGTGTAGTCGTACCACTGAGCAGAGATCTAAGTGTCGTTGAACTAAAATATCGACTACACTTTTGCCAAATATCTCAGTGGTACACGCATTTATAAACTGCAGACTATATAGGGCTTTCTTAAGTTTTTTCGTAACTTGGCCAACATGCGGATTCCACGTCAGGTTATTATCAAGTCTAACACCGAGACCACAACCTCGCTGCTGAATGGGATGAGCACCATAGTCCCCACCCCAATGCCTGGCAGGTCCATAGACTAGACAGAATATATGCTTTAGAAGCAAAAACTATCACCTTGGTCTTGCCCGCATTGAGATGTAAACCGGAACTTTACGCCCACGCAGACACCATTTGTGCTGCATCAGACAGTCGGGAAATGCCCTCCAAGATCTTATCTTTGGTGGTATAAAGATAAATCTGGAGTTCGTCTGCATAAAAATTATGGTTAATCCTCTGTCCGTCTAGTATGTCTCCTAGGTTATTGGCATAGAGAAAAAAAATCAGGGCGCAGGACGGAACCGTGTGGAACTCCTAGGTTGGTTTCTATCCAATCAGAGATTTTTATTTGTACAGACCATCTGTGTACGACCTTGTAAATAGGATTTGATTCACAAGAGAGCCGATCTGGAAAACCTCAGCTGATACAGATTCCACAAGAGCTTCGTCGGAGATATTGTGTCAAATGCCTTGCTGAAGTAAACAGGCAACAAGAGCGTCCCTTTCTTTTGGTCAGTAGCTATGATTATGGCATCTCTCAGTTTAAGCAGGTAGTCAAGTCCTTATTTTTAATTAGATACTCTGTGATCTGGTTATGGACTATCTTTTCAAGAACCTCTGATAAAAAGCAGAGCAACGCTATAGTATGAAAATCCGAGACAGTTGACGGAGTCACATTCTTCTTAAGTACGATTATTTGCGCTTGCTTCCAAGTTCTCGGAAAGATTCCCTGAACGAAAGAGGACTTAAAGATTTTAACAAGATAGTTACGAATCACTGGTAAGCGCGAGCTGCTTGCAGCAACGGACTCCACACGTGCTTCGAACGTTCATACTTGAAGACTATATATTTTCGACTTCCACTAATCGGAATTTCACTATTGTTCCTTTTTTGAGGATAAATCTCTGAGTGCGTTATGGCGGTCTTATACCTAGTGACCCCTCAGGCCAAAGTTACCTAAAACAATACAATAAAATATTATTATAATAAAAATATGTTTATATACACAGTGTCCCATTTTAAACAAACCACTTGGATAAGTCTGTAGGATGGCCTCCAATTATAAAACTTCCGAAACAAAAGTTGTAGGATACGGAGGGGGCCAACTGATGGTTACCTTGACCATGACCTTGAGGACAAGGATCAAGGTCATTTGTAGGTCAAATTGGTTTTTCCAAATGGGAACCCCTATTTTTTACTTCATATTCTGAGAGAGCGGAAAATTTTACGTTCAGGTATGACCTTGAGTCATGGTCATGGTCAAGGTCATGATCAAGATCTAAATCAATCAATGCATCCGTACATTTCGAAAACTAAAAAGAAACATTAAATACAAAACTTGCATTGTTCGGAGAGGGTCAACTGATGGTGGCCATAGCCATGACTTTGAGATCAAGGATCAAGGTCATTTGAAGGTCAAATCGGTTTTTTCAAATGGGAACCCCTATTTTTTACTACATATTCTGAAGGAGCGGAAAATTTTACGTTCAGATATGACCTTGGGTCAAGGTCATGATCAAGATCCAAATCAATCAATGCATCCGTACATTTCGGAAACTCTTCAAACTAGACAAAAGTATTAAATACAAAACTTGCATTGTTCGAAGAGGGTCAACTGATGCTGACTTTAGCCATGACTTTGAGATCAAGGATCAAGGTCATTTGAAGGTCAAATCGATTTTTTCAAATAGGAACCCCTATTTTTTACTACATATTCTGAAGGAGCGGAAAATTTTACGTTCAGATATGACCTTGGGTCAAGGTCAT
>JAYJLV010092160.1:0-12969 GCA_036873485.1 Torymus texanus | reverse complement strand
TGTGTGTGTATGTGTGTGTGTGTGTGGGTGTGTGTGTGTGTGTATATATATATATATATATATATAAAAAAGTACCTGTTCAAAAAGATAATCTTATTTAAAATCAGAAGCAAGCAAACAACATGGAGTTTACTTATTTATTTAAAAGTATTAATAAACTAAAGTGAGTGTATTTCATGAATTAATATAGGTGCTTGGAATAAAGACAAAATGGTTAGAGAAGATTACAATAGCTTTGTTATATGCTACTTATTACTTTTAATTAAGAGAAGATTACCAATTTTTTTTATATTAATTCATTTATTATTGAAGTTATCGATCCCTTCATTAGCAGGAACATATACAACATATCTGTCTGAATATCGGAAATTTTTTATTTTTTCAGAGGGTAAACAATTAGCAACATCGCGCGAGTGTAAGTTCATCGAGACATCAAGTGGCATTCAGCACAACGTCGACGAACTTCTCGTCGGTGTGCTCAAACAGATTCGACTTCGTGAATCACGCGATCGCAAACTTCGTCGGCAAGGCAGTAAGGGAAAGCTGCTGTCGAAGCTCCATGGCAGTAAGACTGCCCTCAGCCTGAACCTCGCACGTGAAATCCTCAATAAAATGTGCATGAACGATAGTAAGAGCAAAAGCTGCGAGAATCTACATGTACTATAAGGTTAATTTTTTCCTTCATTATGAGAGATTCAAGTGAAAGCTCAATAGTGTTGGATCTATCAGTAAAAAGTTTTCATTCATCGAAGGTTTGCGTAATTCTAACGTGATTATTGAGTTTTACGGACTGAAATATTTTATACTTAGTGTATAATAATTTTTTTATTTTACTTAAAACTTTCTATTAACATGTATGATGTACTAATATTCGGAAGGTAATATTGGTAATAAAAAAAATTTATATAATTGGTTAAATGAAAGTAAGTCGGATATTTTTACCGATATTTTTGATGAAAAAATCAATTTATGTAAGATGTTAACGAATGTTTCAAGAGTTATCAATAACTCGTAAAAAACCTTATTACCTCAAACTCAATATCCACACATTTAATAGAAACGTTCTTTAAACAAAGAATAACAACATTATGGCAGCGTTTAAAAAAATAACAGTATTTTTAAATCAAGAAACCCCTGAATTTTTCCGATTTTTTGACCCATAGTTTTAGATATAACAGAGGTCAAAACTGATTTTTGATGATTTTTTGCCGATTTTTATTAATTTATAATTCCTCAGGGAAGCATTTTTCGCGATAGATATAAGAATAGTTTTTTTTAGAATGGCAGTAAGACTTTTTAATAAAAGTTTTTTTAAAGCCGTACGTTTATGCTTTCACTTAATTATATGCTAATGAAACATATAAATTTAGAAAATTAAAAGTATGATCAGGACTTTACCTACCAAAAAATTCATGAAGATACCTTTTTATTGCCCAGAGGAGTCCGTATGAGTCCTGGAATGATTTTATCGATCGGTTTTGGATCTACAAAAATTCATTCAGTTGGTAATTATTTAAAAGAAGTCTTATACAGGTCTGAAAAAATATAGTTAAATTCTACGAAAAATTGCAAGAAAAGTCTATGCAAGATATTTCGAAATTTTGTATCGTTTTTGAATAATTTTTAGCTCAAAAACGATGCAAAATTACAAAATAACTTACATAGAATTTTTTCTTGCAATTTTTCGTAGAATTTAACTATATTTTTTCAGACCTGTATAAGACTTTTTTTTAAATCTCCAACTGAATGAATTTTTTTCGATTCAAAAACGGTCGATAATCATTCCAAAACTTATACGGACACCTCTGGGCAATAAAAAGGTATCTTCATGAATTTTTTGGTAGAGAAAGTCCTCATTATACTTTTAATTTTCTAAATTTATATGTTACATTTGCATATATTTAAGTGAAAGCATATATATTTTTATTCAAAAGCTGAGATAATTCTAAAAAATATTATTCTTATGTCTATCGTGAAAAATGCTTCCCCGAAGGCTTATAAATTAATGTAAATTGACAAAAAATACAAAAAATCATCACAATCATTTTTTGACCTCTTATATATCCAAAACTATGGATTAAAGAAATCGGAAAAAATTCAGAGGTATCCGGAAAAAGTAGCAGAACATTCTCTGAGAGTTTCAAGAAAATCTATTTTTTGACCTATCGATTTGACAGAGACTCGGCCATATATACATATATATAGTTCTTTATAGACGATATTTTCCGTTTACATTTTCTTGTTTTAAAAATATTGTTCGAGAAAGAATTGGAACAATGAAAGAAATTTGCGAGACAAAAATGTTCACAAGCATTTCATAAGTTTTTGTCAAAGAATCGGGCGTTTTTGAGAAAAGTTTCTTCTGCGTAGGTGCGCGCACTTATGCCTAGGCCACATGAGATATGGTGCGCCAATTCTGTAAGAATTAAGATATCTCATCATGGAGCGCAGCATTGCTTCGAAGACAAGTTATACATTTATACAAAAACGGGGTTAAATCTCTCAAATATCGCGTATTAAGACTTACAAAATACGAGCCCTGGGTTTGTGTACGTAAAACGACTTAAAAAATTCATTAAATTTCTTCGTCATAAAAAATTTAATTTTTGTGTTTTTCTTCTTTCTGTTTAATATCTAACCTTGTTTTATTACACAAAAATGTCTTAGAAATTAAATAAAATTCCTAACATTTTCTTCTTTAGTAATTTATATTCTGTTAATTTGGTTATTATGAGAAGAATGTAATCTTAAAAAATTTGTATTATTCGCCCTACATTACTATCATTTACTGAACTTATGAAGTGGTTTATTTAATTAAAATTTCAGAAATATATGTGCATTTATTTTAGAGAAAAATTTCTCTTTCGAAAAAAGTTGTGTTTTTTACGATTACAAAATGAGTGTGATTTGTTTTTCTATATCTTTATTATTAATTTTTACTAGACTTTTTTAAATTTCATTAATTCTAAGATAAAGTAACGAATTAACTTGAAGGTTTTGCCGCAAATAGTTATGAACAGTAATGCAAAATGACTTTTATTTTGATGAAGGACCTAGGATAGAAAATGTTTCGGTCCTTGAGTCAGGTTACAACAATTACGTGATGGTTCAAAATTTAAAACATAAAATACTTGTTTTTATTTAATTTATTAAAAAAAATTAAATTTAGGGTATCATCATCCATACAGATGCAAAATGATGGCAATGTTTTTCCGTTACGTCACAAAAAACATTTTTCAAACTTTTCAAATAGTTCTTTATTATTAAATGGATCAATGATCTTTCAATAGATCTTTTAAACATAAATGTAGTAATTAAAATATTCAATTCTAAAACTATCAGTGCTATATACTTACATGTATATATATATATATATATACACACACACACACACACACACACACACACACACACACACACACACACACACACACACACGTAATAGTATATTAACCGGTTAACTGCTATTGCATCATATATGTACAAAAAAATCGTGTCAACTCTGGTATTGTATTATATACGTACAAATTTGAATAACTTTCCAAATTTCTAATCGATTTTCATAAAAATTGGTATATAACCGATTTTATACTTTTACAAATTATAACATATTTTGGTAAATAATTTTCTCGTACCAGTTCGGGCATGGAAACTGGGAAAAGCCTACCAGTTAGCAGGTTAAGTATATAGCTAATAAATAAAAAAACTAATATAATAAGTATTGATTCATTTGTTTCGTCAAATGTTTTTCGTCATATTTTTATCAGTCTAGAAACTGTCCTATGAGCGTCGTGATAATGTCTCATGATTTTGGTCATTGTCATGTTGCATCATTGGTTGGAATTTGTAAGTTATGCTGTATATGAAATTTTGTAAGACTCATATGATGTTTATTGAAATATAATATTAAAAAAATGAATTATATGATTTTTTCATCAGTAATAAATCCAATGGTATTATCAAATTAATTGGTAGTATTTTTTCATTTTGAGTCATCGCAAATGCTATTGTTGTAAAAACGTGATTCTTTATCTTCCAAATGATTGCGTTAAAAAATGAATTATTGGAGTAAACCAAAATTCTCAGTGTCCTTTTGTTTTAAAGATTTACTTTTAGAAAAAGATTTAAAGAAAAATTTTTTGTTTTAGAATAAAACATTATATTTTCAAATATGAAATAAAATTTTTCATTTTAAGATCATTTATCTCTAGATTCAAGAGGGATTTTCCAAAAGAAATTCTGTTAAATAAGAACTAATAACTTTTCTTCAATCCTAGTCACTATTTGCAACAATAGAAACTGAGTTTGAATCATGTTGCTACAAAAAGATAATGCTTTTGAGGATGAATTAAATATTGACCATAATTCACAAAGTTTCTATTACAAAACGATTTCCTTTTTGGTACCAGAGGAAATGCGTATAAAATATATGTCCATTTTGTAGGCAGAGAATATATTGAAGATTTAAAAGTCTTTTAAAATTAATTCATATTTTGGGTTAAAATATTGATCAAATTGTTCTTAACATCATTCTCTCATTGTATGACGAATTCTGTTTACATCACTTTTTGTTTTAATACGATTCTATTATATAGAATTCTATTATGTATATATTCGAACATAATTAATTTATTAAACCAAATATGTACAACATATTACATAATATAATCATTATACAAAAAATACATAACATAAGTAACTCAGCAAAGGAAAATATTTTCTGATCGCTCATCTGGTGCACTTAAAACTACTTTAAAACTGAATAACATTGTTCAGTAGTACTGTTATGCTTGAAGCGTAGTAACGATCCTACTGAAATATTAGACTTTTTCAGAATACAGTTACTAGGTCAATTAAAACAGTTACAATTGTAAAAAAATACTATTTGTAAAAAGCATGTTTCTCAAAAAGAAACTTTTTTTAACAAGATAGAAGCAATATAAATCTTAAATACTAATTATAATCCTGTAAGTAATATTATCCTGGACAATATAATATAATAGATAAATATAATCCTGGGCCCATACATTATTTTAGTAGAGTGTTAGTTCTTTACTTTATTCTAAGACCTACTGACTATGTTTATGTAAAAATATGCCAAAACCTCACCCGATTATCAGGCGATTAACATATGATTTTTTAATTTTTTCGTATTGCCTTTTCCTTATTTTAATGTTCAGTTTATATTTTCAGCTGATCAGGAGTGTGCACTACCTTCGGGTCCTGCATTTGGCTCAAACTTTGGGATTAGTTTTTGGGTGTAGAAATATGATGAAAGCTGCAATATTAGATTCTAACGCTCAAACAAACTAAAGTTTTCGACATTTTTAGTTTTTGTTTTTAAAGTCTCCTTAATTTAGGGAAGTCTTACTTAAATCTAGAAAATAAAACTAGAGAAAATGAGCTTTCATTTGCTTTTCTAAGGATTACAAAATGTTGATTTTTTCCAAAGTTATAAAAGTGTAAATTTAACTATCGAAAATGCACTAAAATATGCAGGAAACCAAACAATCAATTTTAGCGCATTTTCGATATTTAATTTTAAACTTTTATAACTTTGGAAGAAATCAACATTGTTTAATCCTTAGAAAAGCAAATGGAAGCTCATTTTCTCTAGTTTTATTTTCTAGATTTAAGTCATACTTAAGATATCCCAAAGTTAAAATAAGGTTACCGTTTGAAAAAGAGGTTTTTTCAAGACTTTTGAAAAAAAAAATCTAAAAGTGCCGAAAACTTTAGTTTTTATGAACGTTAGAATCTAATATTACAGATTTCATCATATTTCTACCCACAAAAACTAATCCCAAAGTTTGAGCCAAGACTCGCAGGTAGTGTACTCTCCTGGTGAATTCGTTATAGAAAAGAATCAGGATGTGAAGACCAGAGATATTTGTGATTCAAAATTTTGTTAGAAAATTTTCGAATAACGTTTCCGTAAAGAATATTTGATTGATCAACTTAAAATTTCAACCATTTATTACATTTGTTAAAGCCAATATTCTGAGAACCACTAGAGAGCATGACTAGAAATCATCGTGAACGTGACGTTTTTTTAGTACATCATCTAGTAATAATGTTTCAAAACCACAACAACCACCGCCACCTAATTCCATATGGAAGGCCTCATATATCAAAGACACACCACCGGACGTTCTCGCAACGTCTCTAATCTTCTGGTATGGAAAGCTTTTCGACTATCTAACTATCTCAAGAACAGTTTGTTCGATCCAAGCTGCTTGAAGACAGCCGACCAATCTCCGTTTCCTCTGTACTAATCAGACTTGTATAGAAACTCTTAGCTTAAGGGATAGACTAACTCACTCAGCCAGACGAGCAGCAACGAGCGTTCTGGGGTGGAATCGATGGTAGACCGAAATTGAACAATACTGTCCTTCTCGACGCCATTCTTCGAAGTCGGCACATCAGTTTCCGCTCACTATACATCTCCTCACTCGACACCACCGAGTCCTTGGTATGGTCCAAACCGCTCCCATGGCTACCGCGGAAGCAGCCAGTCTTTCTCTAAAAATCATCTCGTATCTCCGAGGCTATTACTAGCAAAGCACCACCAAGCTAACAAGTTACGGATGGGAAGCAGGGACACTTACAGTACTGAAAGAGGTAAAGTAGAGCGAACCACTCTCACCGATTATCTTTAATATCTGCTTAAGGGGCATACTAACCGAGCCTTCTACCCTATCTAACTTGTTGGAAAATTTTTCATTCGCTGTAAAATACTATTGATGAAATTCGATGCTTTGGACCATAGGTGAATTGTTACATTCGAAAATATGATTTTCGTAATATAGAATTTCGAAATTTTGCACAAATGCACAATCTGCAGTAGCTTATGTCGGAATAAAGAACATCTATAGTTGACTCCAATTTTCAAGTAACTCGTCTAAACCTTGAACTCCCCCCCTCCTCCAGCGATGCTTTCTCCACTATATAGTTCAATAGAGGGACGTGCACTTAGCTCTCCGCTCAAGTTGCTAACCAACACCAATTGGTAATAGACGGAACCGAACTTCTTACAGAAAAAATCGATATCCTGTAGGGGGATTCGATGCAAAAAGTCTGCAGACGACGTTCTCAGTCTGGACACTATTAATCGCCGGAAGCTCATTGTGATTGCCACCAGAGTCCTCATAGAAGAAGCTATAGCACACAGAGTTTTCAACAGTAGTACTACAGCGAAAATTTTGAACTCTACCTAAAATTATCTTACCAATAAGTGCTGTCTGCTTTTCAGTTATAACCTTCGTTGGAAAAGTATAAATTATATAAGAAGTACTGTATATACGTAAATAATTGAAAAACTAACTAACTAAAAATAACTATGTAATTTGTGCAATAAATATGAACATTTTTTTTTGCTCAGCTATACCGTATCTATATAGGCCTCACAACAATACTTTTATTGATGTGGAATCAAGCATATGGTAACATTTCATGTACTGTTTTATTAGTGTATTCGAGCAGAACTTGAAAATGATTATTTATTAGAATATATACCGGTATATTTTAGCAATACCAATACATATAAAATATACTTATAAAATAAATTTGTATTCAAAATAGACGTGATATATGAAAAGTTATATAGTGATATAATTATTAAGTTGAACAATCGTTGATTTATTTGATTTTAATGATAAATATACTGTTTTGTGACGTTTTAACTATACCTCTGAATTTCACAACAGCCACTGTATATTCTCCATGTATCTTACCTTTACGCATGTAATATGACTAAGCGCAATATACTTGGAAAACATTCAAAAAGACATAGATACAGAAACAAACAGAGTTTATGTAGCAAAGTTTATGCCTACACGTGTATTTCTACATCTGCATATAAGTCTCCGTAGATTTTCATAGCCGTTTATTGCGATGAAGATTTCCACAAGGATTTTCACGTAAATGGTTTTTTGTTAATATATTTTCCTCACGACGTGCGGGAAGATCGTTTTCCTTACACTTTAACGTTCGGAAACGAACTGTCCGTAACTTTTGAGGGAAAATAGTGTACGATACGAGTGTGTAATGCAGACGACCGCGCACGCGCGTTACTCTGCTTACTTGTAGTACAATGTACTATTCTTATTTTACAATTTCAAGCTTACAAGGAGAGCACCTGGAATACAGGTCCTGGATTGCTTGAAGCTGTAGAAAGTCTTGTTAGAGATGCATCCTATTTTATGTCTAAAAACCTGGTAGAAAATAACCCAACCAATAGTACATTGTGCAACAAGGGGCGAAAATGAGCTATTTCTAGCGAGGGTGAGGTGTTCAGCACGAGTCGGCGTCGAGGGCGCCACTAATGGCATCCAAAGCTATTTCCACCACCCCACCAATAGCGTCAACGGTTGAGCGACCATTCTTAAATTCATACTGGTTTTCGGATAGGTCCTCCTCCGGCTTTATGGCCTCCCGCTTCTATCGTGGATTATTCGCTCAAACAACTTTCCGGCAATATCCAGTATGCAGAGTGGCCGCTAGGCGGATGGTTCGTCCGGCTGTTTTTCTAATTCTCCTGACGTATGTTCCTTAAGGAGGTCCTACACCGAAAAATCATCAAAAAATGACTTTTTATTTTATTTTTTAATTCTAAATCTGATTGTGAAGATGTAAAAAAGAATTTAAACTCAAATTTAAAAAATTAGAAAAGTTACGACTCAAAATGTAAAGAGCCTCAGACGACGGTTGTGACCTTTTCCGGTCTCATCAATCAAATACATGCCTTATATCTTTTGTAATAATAATAATAATAGCTTTATTAACTGATTAGTTATAATTATAATATACATCTCATGCTTAAGCTACCTTTGAGTGTGTACGTGTATAGTGTGTAAATGCAATATAAAAAAAAAATAGCAATTCATTGTTTGCGTTTGTGTGTGTTGTGTGATCTTGTGTCAATTTATGTGTGAGTGTCAGTTTCTTTGTTCGTGTGTTACTATATAAATTCATTTTTATCATTGTCATGTCTTTCTCGCCTTCCTTCTCTTTCATCCTATCTTCTTCTTTCTTTTCTAAATCTATATCTTGGTCTCTTTTCTCTTTTTTCTCATCACTTTTTATGTTTTCCTTCTAATCTTCTTTCTCTTTTGGAGCTCTTCCTCATCTTCTCCTGCCTTCTTTTCCTTTCTCCCGTCTCCTCTCTCCTCTCTACTTTCTCTCCTATTATCCTCTCTCTCCTTCAGTCTCTCTCTCCTTTCCGATCTCTCTTTTCTCTCATACCTGTCCAGCACTTTGTCTATTGCGAAGATTCCTTCTACATACATCTGGTCCCTCTTCGACATCAAGTATTCCTTCATCTGCTTATCCTTCAATATTAGCCATTTTATCCCTACTGCAATCTGTCCATCCATTCTGAGAATCTTCCTCGTTTTCCACTTTTCTTCTCTTATTTTCCTCTTCATCAGATCTTCTATTTTCGCTTCCTTATTCCACCTCCAGCCTTTTTTAATAACCAACTTTCTTTCCTTCTCTATTTCCTCCGTACTCCACACTGTTATCTCGCTCTTTAATTTCTCCTCCTCTTCCATATCCTTATTGCTGAGCTGCTCTTTTAATTCTCTTATTCCCCAACTCCAGTCTCTCTGTTCTTATCCGCAACTCTGTTAATTTTTTCCTCCATTTCTCCTCTGCCCGAATTCTCCTCTCGATCTCTCCTTCCAGCCACATCTCCAACACTTCCAATTTTGTTACTAAGTCGGATTCTATACTTGTTGCTTATGCTCCGGTTTACCTTCACACTCTCCATTCTCTTTCTAGTCCATCTCACCTTCTGCATGTCCGCCAGGTTCTCTCTTCCTCCTTCCAGAATCTCTGTCCATCTTTTCTTCTCCTGTTTCGTGTACACACATTCTTCGAATATGTGTTCCAGGGTTTCCTCTTCTCCTTTGCATAGTCTGCATTTCCTATTTTCTTGTGTCATCCAGTATCTATTGCTCCTGTTCTCACTTCCTAACCTGAATCTCCCAGTCAGTTCCAGTTCGTCCTTTCTATTTCTTACCCCTTTCCTCATATATTTCGGCATATCAACTCTCTTCCGTATTTATCCCATTATTGCAAAATAGTAGATTGTGCATGTAGGGAGTAAAGTGGACAACGTATGATTGTGAAGTTGGCGCACTAGTGAAGCGAGGATGATATTTACACATTCCGTCCTTGCCCACTTTACTCCCGTGGTGCATACACAATTTTTCTCCACATCAAACGTAAAGTGCGTGAAAAAATATTATTGTAAATAATATCTGAATAAGAGATGCAACTGACCGAACATTTGAGGTTAATTTCAGTGCTCGTAATCTCTGCATAACTGCGTAATGATCCGATGAAACAGCACAGATTATTAAATGACATTGTTATTATTTTGAGGTCTTAACATATTCATTAAAAATGTAGAAATCTTAAAAATAACACATTTGACATGAAAACATATTTTTATTTGAAACAACAAAATTTATAGCTTTGTTAAATAACAAACTATGTACAAAACAATCTATATTTATTTATCTTTACAATAACAATAATAATAATAATAATTAAGATTAACTGTACGTATTTCACAATTTTAGAATAGTGCAGTAGATGACTCGTTCAAATCTGTATTTTTAGTTTCATTTTCTAAGCTTGTTTTTACTCTTTTTGGACGAGACTCATCATGTGCAGCTGAAATACTTGATAAGTTATGAAGACTTAGATTCATTGTGTCATTTTCTAGAATTAATGTCCTTTTCTTCGAATTAAACTCATTAATAATTCCATCCGATGGCACATGTTCACCTTCATGTTCATTGTCCACGCGCATGCTATCTAGATAATTTTTGGAGGTCGACGGTAGATGTGAATGATTTATAGACACATTTTCTCCCTCATTAATTATAAATTTTTTTGTTGTCACACTTGAAGTAGCTTTGGCAGTATTGGCAGGTGGATTTTTCGAAAAATAATTTGGATTTGTAATCATATAAAATATCTGTCTTTTATTCGCTGAGGAGAAATCTATGTAGCCTTGAGCTACGTTATCTGATTTCTAACCTCCATGTTTGTTTACTTTCATTAAATCTCCACCAGAATTAGATAGAGCAGTAGCTGAAATACGTCTATAACAATTACCAGTATACTTTTCTGGTTCTGGCACTTATATAAATGTGGCAACAATACTTGGTATTTCACTAATCTTATTCTTACCAAGAAATTGTCGTACACACTTCTCTATGTTATAGGTAACAAAAAATCTGTTCTCCTGTATATCTGGCCTCAGTAACATATATTTCTTAATAATATCACAGTAATCTCTTGAAATTATAAATTTGCGAGAAACACACATTTTGGTTTCATTAACTGTAATTATTAACTGATTAACTTGTACTCTTAATATCAGTTGTCTTTAGGTAAAGTATTTCTTGATATTTAAGTGCTCCAAAGAAACCAAAAAGAAAAATAACCTGAAATTATAAGTAACGATATTGAATACGTAAATGATTTAAAATGCTCAATGTGAATGTAACATGATAAAATAATATAAAATAAATAAATACCTTCATAGCTAAATGATTTTAATCATCAAGAAGTTCAAGCAATGTATTCACCTGAGATAAAGTCAGTATTTTCTATTTTTTTGGTTTGTTCCCTTTACATTTATTTTTCAGAGAAGTCTTCAACATGCTGTACTTATCAAGATCGATTCTTTCTTTTACATTTAATATAACTTTCAATTTCGACTAAATCGTCCACAACTTTGGTGGTTTTAACGTTTTCGATAACTCTTTAAAATGAACAAGAGAAACATGTTCAGAAAACGATGCTGAATTAGCGTTTTTCCAGTGCATAATTCTTCGTACGCTTTTAAGTATAAATCTTTAGATTATTGCGGAAACAGGTTATTCATGAGTAATTGTGTTTGTTTTTCAAATTCAACAATTAGTAGTTCGGAGTTAAAATTTTCATCGTCGGATGATTCTTCTGAAGATATTTTGACTAGTATAATGAAAATTAATATTTGTAAAACTACTGAAATGACTACTGAAATTAGTTATAGTAACCTCTCAAATATCTGATTGGCACGAACTTATTTCCTACAAAATTAAGACTTGCGTTTGTTTCGCCGTAAAGTTCTGCCTAGGGCATACATGGCTCGAAACAGGCGCTAAACTATGCACCTTACGCGTAGTGTAGGGAAATATAGATTTTTAGACTTTGACGAAACTTTTCCCAGCAAATTCTTTTTTTTTTAATCAGCAATGGCAGGAAGAGTAAATATTAAAATTATTTGTTTAAATAATTGTTTATTGCTAAAAATAAAAAATACACTTGAAATTTGACAATAAAAATTGAATTTTCAAACTTCAAAGTTATTTAAACAAATAATTTGTAATGCACCGGTATTAGTTGCGACTCTACGCTAATGCGTGTACGCTAATCGTTGACTGAGGGGAAAAAGGTGCTATCTCGTCGAATCGCTGAAAAAGGAGCTATTTTGCCGAAAAGGTGCTATGTCGCCGAGATTTCGAAAAGGTGCTATCTGACAAGTATTTTTTTTTTCGAGAAAATTTAAGTTGCCACCATTGCAGAAACTTATAAAGATTTCGATTTTCGTATAGATACCATATAGGTGGAGATTGATAACATTTTACGCCTATTGGCGTAAGCATGTCAGTATTATATGCATTCCATTCCTTTTCCTATCAGAACATTGCTTTCGCTAATATTCTTCTATGTCTATAGTTGCAGATTGAGACTATTGACATATAAATATATACGGCATTATTATAAGTATATACAGGGTGTTCCATAACTGCCGCATTCGAAGTGCAGTATGCGATAGAGCGGAAAATTCGAAGCAGAAAAGTCCAAATAAGTTTTGTGTTAAATACCTTAAATTTTCCGTAATTAATTAATGAAAATTGGTTGATCGAGCCAATCAGCGCGCGGCTCAAGCGGAAAGCGGCGGAGACG
>JAYJLV010092149.1:0-12969 GCA_036873485.1 Torymus texanus | reverse complement strand
CAATGAATATAATAGCATTATGATTATCCTAGCGATATCTATGCTTTAGGCCGAGAACTTTTCGAACTACCCTCGTAGTTCCTTGCGGAACACCCGTAGTGATTAATCTATACAGGCTTCTGCATTCTTGTATCTTAACATTTTGAGGTATCAGAAAGATAACTGGTTAATAGTTGTAAGGCATTACCTCTAATTCTATAACGATCAAGTTTCTCTAGTAATATTTTATGATTTACAGTATCGAATGCCTTAGCCAGATCCAGGAAGGCCGCAATGATTGGTATGCGGTTGTCTATGTCAGTATATATTTTGTTAGTGAGATAGTTTAAAGCGTCAGTAGTTCCCTTATTTTTAACAAAGTCATATTTTTTTTCGAAATAATGTTGCATTCATTCAAGAAAGTATATAGTCGATTATAAATAATTTTTTCAAAAATCTTAGCTATGTTGGAAATAAGTGAAATCAGTCTGTAGTTTGAGGTAGAAGATCTATCTCCGGCTTTATGTATTGGAGCCACCTCTGCAGTTTTTAATACGTGGGGCCATTTGGATTTGGTAATGTATAGGTTGAAGATATATTCTACAGGCAACGATATCTGAGTGGAGATACTCTTTAAGGTCTTAGAGCAAATGCCATCAACTCCGCCTAGTTTATCTTTTATTTCATGTATTATATCACTACAGGATACAACCTTGTGACTTTCATACTTAATTTTAGCATCTTTTATAACCTTATTTAAAATTTTGACATAGTTTTTATATTCACTTTTTAATGTTTCACTATCTGGATTTCTTTTCCAAAATTTATATAACATTTTTTTAGTTTGACAAGATTTAATAATTGCACTAGTGATCCATTTTTTCCTTCTTTGTTATTATGTATAGTCGCTTTATCTGTACATTCAATTATTAGTTCGATTAGTTTTTCTACAACCAAATCAGGATCTTGCATAGATAATATTTCATGTGAATTTGTATCATATGCGTAATGCATTAGTTTTCTATAGTTTATTGGTTTTATGATTTGTGTAGGGTCAGTTGTTAATGTAATTTTATCTAGAGTTATAAAAAGTGGATAATGATCAGTGATAGGGTTAGTTAGTTTGTACGATACCGGCTGAATGGCGTTTGATTTAATGAAAATGTTATCTATGCGTGATCCTTTCTTCGTGCCATTCGGTCTAGTAATGCCCGAAAAACATGGTGAATACTCATTTTCTAATAAGTTGTTGAGTAATTCCTGATACGTTGTATTTACGGTTTCCTCATAATTCTTAATGTTATTGTAGAGAATATCGATGTTTAAATCCCCTACTATGATATGATATCTCGCATTTTTTATAGCATTAATTTTCAAAAATTCCGTTAGATTATAATTAAATTCTATTTTAGTTATACCGTGACATCTATACATTGCAGATATTCGAAGGAACATATTGTTTTCAAGTCGTATTTCGGCACATAGTATACTCGTACTTAGTTTACCAATAACTACTGTTTCTGTGTCAATAATTAAACTATTTTTTAATTAAATTACAACGCCATCAGTTTGGTTTATTCTGTTTTCATTATAATATATGCCTGGAATTTTGAAATATTGATAATAACTTAAATTACAGGTTTCAGAGCATACTATAATAGTTGGTTTAATAGCGAGATTTTCAATAAGCATTCCACATTGTGAAAAATTTGCATTTAAGGGGTATCCTGCATTAGGAGGCTCAAAAATCGATGTTTTTTATTGCTTAAATTTATTCCTAATATATCTAAGAATATGTACATAAAGTTATATAGACCAATTCGCAGTATTTTCGAAGATACAGAACTAAACGCGGTGAGGTACCGAACAGGTATACGACCGCTCGAGCTGCTGGAGCACGCGCTCCGCTCCTCGATCTAATAACTCCGGTCTGTTTACCGGGAAAGGTTCAACGACCGTTCAAAACTATTATATATATATATATATATATTCCTTTTTGTGTACATCCTTGTGAAAAGCTGCTTCTAGCGTCAACGGTTAGTTTTGCTCTGAGTTTTGTCTAATGCACATCGCTACAGCATCATGTCAAGTTATCCCAAAGGAGAAAAATCGAGCAGTGATCGTTCTGCAAAGCCACGAAAACGCAGATTCTGCGGGAATCAATTTACAAGTGAACCAGCTGACGATGAAGAGTACAACACAAGTAGTAGTGAGAAGAAATTAGCCACCGCAAGTACCGAGAATATAATTCTATATCCAGGTCACTGTTACCGCATGATTGAATTTTTGACAGTGTTTCTTGTAATTTCTCACATAGTAATATGCAGATCTTGTAAACAAAATATAACATTTGCAGAGAGCGGACATCAAGGCTTGGGTTTTAAAATTGTGCTATCGTGTAGGTGTAGTCGACGTACAATAAATTCAGGGCCATTAATAAAAACTGGTTTCGAAATAAATAGACGAATTGTGTTTGTTATGAGGCTTCTTGGTGTTGGACAAGAAGGCATTAATGTATTTTGTGGACTTATGGACATATGTCATGGTTTGGCAAAATCTACATACGATAAAATAGTGCAGCATTTATACTCAGCGTTGTAATCAATGTTTCAAAGTGTCTGTAAAAAAGCTGTCAAAGAAGAGCAAGAAAAAAGGTAGAAAATGAGAGAAGTGCAAATTCTTTGAAAGTTTCAGGCGATGGATCGTGGAAAAAACGTGGCTTCACTTCATTGTTCGGAGTGACAATTCTAATTGCATATTACTCTGGCAAAGTAGTCGATCTTATCATAAGAAGTGCGTACTGTCATTCATGAGCCCTAAAAAAAGTACATTAGACACCGACGTATTTCAAGAATGGTATGAAGGTCATCAAGAATCATGCTCCTCAAATCACAAAGGTTTAGCAGGGAAGATGGAGGTAGATTCAACCATAGAAATGTTTATGAGATCTGTTGAAAAATTCGGAGTAAAATATACAAACTATATCGGCGACGGCGATTCGAAAACTTTTGCTGGTACTCTGAAAATGAATCCATACGGTGACGATTGCCCTGGTGCTAATAATGAGTGTGTGGGACACCTACAAAAGCGTATGAGTAATCGACTTCGAAATAAAAGGAAACAAGAGAAGCTCGGAGGCAAAAACCGGCTGACCGAGAGCATTATTAAAAAGCTGACGGTTTATTATGGTTTGGCAATCAGAAGAAATATTAATTTCGTCAAAGATATGAAAAAAGCTGTAATGGCAACGTTGGATCATTATTGTTCGACCGATAAAAATCCTCGGCATGAAAATTGTCCGTCAGATGCCGAAAGCTGGTGTTAGTGGGGCAAAGCTGAAGCCACGAATTCTCTTGCGTCTTTCAAGCATCCTGCTCGATTGATTGATGAAAATGTGGAGGAACATATCTACGAAGAGCTCTCAAATGATGAAATTTTGACGCGATGTTTAGGTGGGTACACTCAAAATTCAAACGAATCCTTCAACTCAACTGTCTGACGTATAAGCCCCAAACACCCGAATTCTGGCCAAAAAATCGACGAAATTGCTGCGTACATGGCTGCAGGAATGTTCAACGTAGGATACTCTTCAGTTTTAAGTAACATGCAGTTGCTCGATTTATAAATCGGCCAGCTATGCAAGCTGTTTGCGGATATCGTCGACGCACAATGGATCGAGAGGGAAAATCGGCGTGCGTCTTTTTCCAGTATGGGAGCTCGAACGGCCCGTAGACTCGAGCAATTACATCAGAATAAGTTTAATGTGGAAGCTGAAGATTTACTCTATGGAGCAGGAATAGCTGATTAGCGCATTGTTCCTGTAAGTAATCGAAAATCAACAGTTCTCTTATCGTAAACTTTGAAGCGCGTTTTCTCGCGTTTTTCTTTTTACAATTTTTTTAAACTGGCGAGCGTGATTACAACAAAACTATACGATCAATCATAACAAACCGAAGCTTGTTTGCTTCTGCTTTTTATTCTCTTCAATTTGAACTAAAAACGTTCATGAACAAAAATTTTAAACAACTTCTTAATCAAGCTAAAGTGATTTTTTTACAAAAATCCCTTTTTTATCAAATTTGAAAAAATATTATAAATTTCACAATTTGTTTGGATTTTTCTTATTTCATCTAGAAGAAAAATATATAAAAATTAAAATTTTTCGGTTTTTTGTTTCAGACGATAATTACGAGTTGAATCTTTCCCGACGATTGGAGACTGCGATTACAAGGTGCTGCATAAACTTCCATGAAAGTCGGCTGCGTTTCAATATTTTTTACTTAAAAAAATTTTTTTATATTATTCAAATATGTTTAATATATCCTCAAAGGTATATTGGACTAGCTTATTTTTTTGTATCCTAACATAATCCCTCGAAAATAGTATATTACGCTACAATTCTTCTTTATATGTGGTCGAAAGTACGGCAACGTTTTATTATTATTGTTTTCTTTTGTTTATTCTTTTGTAATTCAATGCCTGCCCCGACATTTGCCAGCACGAGCGAAGCGAGTCAACCACTTCATAGTCGCATGCCCTCACTTCAAAGCGCTGTCACTTGACATGTGCATGGATATAATAGTCGCAAAGAGATTGTACTACAATTGTCTTCGCCACACAGTGTCTGCTCATGCAAGAGCTCTCACCGATGTAAGACTTGCAACGCTCAACACCATAGTATGTTGCATGGGCACAAGCCTCCTGCCGAGCCAAGCACAACGCCCAACGCTCAACAGAACAGCTCTTCAGACTCTTCTCATTGAGGAGTTGGTACAGTCGTCTGCTCATCGTCCAGCTCACCGCATGCCACTCACAATGAAGCTACGCTTCTAGGTACTGCTCTCGCTCATGTGTGCAATCACATTTACACTCAAACTGTTCGTTTGCTCATCGACTCTGGCTCAGAACTCTCCTTCATTACTGAAAGTCTAGTACGTCAGCTCAACCTTCCACGTCAGTCTTCATCACTCATCATCAATGGCATTGGAGGCTCAAGGTCTACACAGACTTTAGGACTAGTCCAGCTTACTCTCTGCTCGTTGTACTCACAGGACACGGGAACTATTGAGGCTCATATTCTTCGAGCGGTCGCCTCAATTGTGCCATCTAGCAAGGTAGAAGTTTTAAATTGGCCGCACTTGCATAATCCCACCCTTGCAGATGAAGCTTATCATCAGCCGCGTCCTGTGGACACCATCATTGGCGCTGACTTCTACGCACCATCATCAAACATGGACTAACAATGCTCACCCAGGAGCGCCCATCGCTCAATCGTCCATCTTCGGTTGGTTGATTCTGGGCCCAGCCAATGCTACATTTTCCAAGCAAGTCTCAGCTCATCATGGAGTCCAGCGTGATAAAGACCTTCACGAACTGCTCAGCAGATTCTGGGTGCAAGAAGAACGTCCATCTGATTCAGACTCCAGTATGAGTCGTGAAGAAGAAAAATGTGAAGAACATTTTCGGTCTACTCACTCCAGAGACGCCACTGGACGATATGTTGTGCGTATTCCTCTGAAGGAATCACCTTCAGTACTGGGCAGCTCATATACAACTGCGTTCCGTTGCTTGCAGCGATTGTCTCGTCGATTAGCTCAAGACTCTGAGTTCAGTCAGCTCTACAGTGACTTCATGAATGAATATGAAGCTCTAGGTTACATGAAACGAGTGGAACCAACGGAAGAGATCAAACAAGACTTTACACCGTTTTATTTGCCTCATCATGGTGTGCTCAAGACTAGCAGCTCATCTACTAAACTCAGAGTGGTATTTAATGGCTCCAGCCCTACATCATCTGGAAAATCTGTCAACAGCATCATGCACACTGGGAGAATCTTCTACTCAATATTGTGCATGTGCTCATCTGGATTCGACTATTTCGACAGCTCTTTGCGACTGACATCGTCAAGATGTACAGACAAGTGAGGGTACATTCTGAAGACTGGAACCAACGAATTCTGTGGTTAGATGAGCACTTTAGGGAAGTCATCATGCACCTCACCACTGTGCCTACGGCACCACGGCAGCTCTCTTCCTTGCCACCAGAGCCCTTTTGCAATTTGTGGCAGATAAAAGTCATAGGTTTCCCCTCGCCGTTCCTCCTCTACAAAATGGAAGGTATGTCGATGACATTTTAAGTGGAGCGGACACCATTCAACAGCTCATCGAGATTGCTCAACAAGTCAAGATATCTGCAACGCAGACGGTTTTCCGCTCTCCAAATGGCATGCTACACATCAAGATTTGCTGACTGCTGTATCTCCAGATAGCAATTCACCATCACGCTCATTGAACGACTGTGAAACCAAATTACTTGGACTCCAATGGAATTCTCAAACAGACAAATTCACCTTCAACTCAAACTTCAAACCTCATTCAGGACAAATCACCAAACGTATTATACTCTCAGAAGTTGCACAAGTCTTTGACCCACTCGGATTTGTTGCACCAGTACTTATCAATGCTAAAATCCTTATGCAAGAACTTTGGCTGCTCAAATTTGATTGGAATGATCCACTTCCAAAACCAGTCTGCTCAAAGCGGCTCAAAATCAGAGAAGATCTTACTTTGCTGGCCAGCATCTCAATCCCAATGTGGTTTGGCACTTGGAGTTTCTCTACTGTTGAACTGCATGGCTTCTCTGATACTTCTCAAGACGTAATGGCAGCTGTAATTTATTTAGTTGTCAACTCACCGTCCACAGGCTCAACGATGTCGTTTACCTGCTCAAAAACCAAGGTAGCTCCTCTCAAGCAACTAACTATCCCCAGGTTAGAGCTCACCGTAGCGCTGCTACTGGCTAAGCTCATTGAACAAGCTAAACAGTCACTTCAAGTCACTATTGAATCCATCAATCTGTGGACGGATTCTCAAATTGCACTCATCTGGATCAACTCGGATGCAAGTCGTTGAAAGGACTTGTCAGGAATCGAGTCTCCCAAATAAAAAAACTGTACACACCTACCACCACTTGGCGCCATGTTCCTGGCATAGAAAACCCGGCGGATTGCGGCTCACGGGGAATATCTACTGCTCAGCTCAAGGATCATGCTGTGTGGTAGCATGGTCCTCAATGGATCAAACGCACATCAACTCAGTGGCCTGATCAATGCTCAGCGCCATCACCACAAGCTGATTTGGAAGCAAAACCTGGCGTCTCACTGGTAGCTGTGGTGAAGGAGCCCATGTATCACTGGGACTTAATTCACAGGTTTTCTTCGCTCACCAAATTGTTAAATGTTACTGCTCTATTTCTTAGAATTCGAGACCGTCTCAATCACAAAGACATCTTATCACGAAATTCGCTTCCGACTGCTCATTATGTGCATCTGGCTCAAGAGTTCTGGATCAAGGCGACTCACGCAGCATACTTCTCATCTTTGATGCAGGCACTTCAGTCAAAACTCACGTGCTTCAATGTGTACCCCGTGCTTGACAGCGTGGCGTACGTGCTCAACAGCTCATGGGTCAACTTCCAGTGTCACGGCTCACACCATCACGGCCATTTTTCCATACTGGTTTAGACTACGCCGGTCTCATCTCCTTGAAAACTTGGAAGGGGAGAGGCTGCAAAACCGAAAAGGGATGGATCTGCGTATTCGTCTGTCTGGTTACCTCAGCTGCTCATCTCAAAGTCGTCTCAGATTACTCTGTAGATGGCTTTCTCGCTGCATACCATCGATTTGTCTCTCGACGAGGAATAGTGCATCAGATGTACACAGATTGTGGCACCAGCTTCCAAAGAGCTCAAGTGGAACACAAGCGATTATTTATCTAATCATCACGAGGTCATCAAGCTCTTTCAACCACGTTGGCAGCTCAAGGCACTTCGTGGCACTTCAATCCTCCAGACAGTCCTTATATGGGTGGAAAATGGGAAACGTTGGTGAAGTCAATCAAATTTAATCTTCGTCGCACCATTGGAGAAACTCTGCTTATGTTTGAAGAACTTACGACTCTTCTGACACAGATTGAAGCAGTGCTCAATTTCAGACCGCTCGAATCGCTCAGCGATGATCCCAGTGATGTATCTACGGTCACTCCAGGGCACTTTCTCATCGGCTCTGCTCTGAACAGTGTTCCTAAACCATTCTTGCTAGATATTCCAACTGCACGTCTAGCAAGATGGCAGCTCATCCAGCACAAAATGCAAAGTTTCTGGACACAATGGTCAGCACATTTTCTTCAACGTCAACAATCACTTACAAAATGGTATCACTCATCAAATGAATTGCAAGTTGGAAAACTCGTTCTGCTCACCGATGAAAGAACTCCACCATCAAGATGGCCGCTAGCTCGCATCATTCATATACATCCAGGCAAGGACAAGCATAGTCGAGTCTTTACTATAAAGACAGCAATGACCACACTTACTCGACCTGGTGTCAAACTAGCTCCACTCCCTGTGCCTGTAGTACAGGACACAGATTCTTGAAGTTGGACTTACAACCCAACTTTCATCTTACATTTTCTTGCGGGGTTGGATTTACGACCCAGCCTGCCTCATGACGAAGTTGAATTTACGCCCCGGCTCATCAATAGCATGGTTCAGTTGGTCTCATGAAAACCGCGAGTGGCCTTACAACCCGCTCAACATCAGCTCAACGGTCGCTGGCTTTACGACCCAGCGTGCTACAGCTCATCGAGGGACTCTTCGTCAATAGTGATCAATCTCCAAGGACATTGGTGATGCGGGCGGAATGTTCGCGATTGAGTGAGCATTCAAATCTCCCGCGCGCCCAAGTCACTCTTTCACGCACCACCGCGCGGCAGCACTTGCCGAGCACTACTTTAGCTTGACTCGCGCAACGCTGCTGCGAGCGCGCGGCTCGGTCTGCTCATACTGCTCTCGCTGCCCTCTTTTTCTCTCGCTCTCTCATAAACGGACGCTCGCTACAGCTACATCGCCCAGGCACCGCTCCCGTTGATTCTCTACAATTTTCATCGCTCATCTTGGTTGACAGCTCACCAGTGACCTGCTCATCATCACCATCTTATCACCAAGTCCGCTCTCACATCTTAGTGCTGGATTCTTTCCGACGGCTCAGTCTGCTCATCGCTTCGTGTTGCCACGTGGCAAGTTATAGGTAAAGAGTAAACTCGCTCACAGGTACTAATGTGTAACGCGCATAAAGCGCATGTGTTTAAATTGTAATATAGAGCACAGCTCAATTAAGAAAATAAACTATGTGTGCATTTATTTACCCCACCCATCGTAACCGTTTAATCCGTCATCGCATTTCTCAAACAATACTGTTAGGATTATCTTTATAAAACTTACCAATATATACTATATTCAAATAAAGATATTTTTTTCCACAATTTTAATTAATGAAATTAATATAGTTTTTTTTTTAGTTTAAATTACATTCATAAAAAACTTTATTAAAATAAAATATGATATTTGTAAGTTTTTAACAAGTTTAGATTAATATTAAAATAAGTGTAACTACTACGATAATTTTTAATGCGAATAGCCAGTATTTTTCCAATATGATTGTTAAGATATTTTAGTTAATTACCGTACGAATTTGTTAATATTAAGACTATTTGTAAAATTATTAATTGCAATATTAATTCTATCAAATTATATTATTCTTTTCCATATTTCCATTTAGTATTAACATTTCAATTTACATTATAATCCCAACACAAATTTATTTACTATAACTTCGGTTCTAATAGACTTAGAATCTCCATTCAAATTGGTAAATTCATATTGCAAATAATTCTATTATAATTAATTTAGAATTTAATTTTTAAAGAATGCGTTTGTCTACAAATAACAGATTAGCTAAATAAAACCAGGAAATATCTTGAAGTTGTAAAAGAAAAGAGATGAGAATACTTTCTCTCTCGCACTCCAAGAAAAATACGAGCCGCCGAAAATAACCCTGGGGAAGGGATGAGCGTTCGCTCTACATATATAGAAGGATATAGGGACCATCCCTCTCCAGCTACTTTAGATGTTTAGGAAGGGGCACCGCCCTCACACCATTGGTTCCCCAAAAATACCACCAAGCGCCAAAATTATTTGTTTTAGAGAAAATCATCGGATTTTCTAAATTTCCTTCGGCTTAAGTATCCTTAATTGATACCGCAGAAAATTAGGGAAAGCGACACCCTTTAAAAAGGTCCAGACTCAGCGGAGCAACGCACTCACTCTCACACTTTTAATTTTTTTCAAAATTCAGTTTTTCTTTTTTTCACATATACTACAAGTTTTCAAGTAACTTCATAAAATTTTTTGTTAGTTTACTTTATTTTCAAACTAAATTTTTTCTGACATTTTTATATAAATGAAATAAAAATACTTTTTGTATAAACATAAAGTCAGTGTTGTAAAATTTTCTTCATAATACAAATTTTTCCCTGCTGAAAAGAACCAGATCAAAGCTAATGAAGAAAAGAAAAGTAAGTAAATATTTCTTTTATAGGATAGTTTGCGTCCACCCTTTCTTTGTTAACCTTAGAATCAACTTACGCCGCGGAGTGTTGCATGATCGAAATATTTGTGGCCCTTAATTCAGCTGAATATTATATTACCAATGTCACGGTCAATCATATACGCCCGTTTCGGTACGATAAATTCAGCATAATTTTTAATCCTATAAATTCGCGTTTAAAATACCAGCAAGCTAGAGTTGCTAAGGTCAGGGTCAATCACATACGCTCGTTCCAGTAACTCTAGTCGAGAATGATAAAAAACCAAAGTGACGTTATTTTTTATTTAAAATCATCGTGAATTTTTTCTGTCCTTTCCAGATTTCCATTCGTATTTAGGAGCTCATCCCGAACTGATAGATTTAGTTATCTAGGCTCAAAATGAGCAAGTTAATTTTATCCGCAATGTGGATAAGATTCAAAAAGTCCAAAACTCGACGTAACAACTATTTGTGTATTTATGTAAAACTTGGCATTTTCTGCTGAATTCGCTAAAATTTCTAGTATTAATGTCTTCTTCAAGAGCTTTATCGTTCATATTTTCAAAATTATCAATTCCCACCACTTTGATTTTAGGATTAGTGACTTGATCTTTTATTATCTCATATTTACCAGCCAGTTCAGCACCTAAAATCTTTACGGCTTTGTCCACACTTTCTTAGTTTACACAATTTATAGCCAATTCATTCTCTTTATTTAATTCTTGTATATTTTTAATCGAAATCGTTTTATATTTTATTAAGCATTGAGTCACGGATTTAGTAATTTCATTGATATCTTCTTCTTTTTTTGTTATTCTAATTCCAATTTTAGGTATACGTTTATTTTTCGGTTTGATGTTTGAAATTATTTCTGCATATGTTTTGCTGTTTCTCAATACCACATTTGAATTCTCAGCCCTGTAACTATCAATTATTTGCTGTTGCAGTTATATTTTTTCTCTAAGTTCACTATTAATTTGTCGTAATAGTTCATTTTCTATTTTTAGTTTTTCATTTTCCAGACGCTCTTCAATTAATATTGTTTCATCATGGCTTTCATCAATCACTTTTTTTCACTGTGTTTGTCGGGAGGTTCTTTCTGCTCAATACTTATTTTGTGAGTTTTCTTCCTTTACATTATATATGATAATATATATCACAGCGAAATTTAGAGCTATTATTTAACTTATTTAAAAAACATTCTAACTTTCATGTTGGCAGTAAATAATTTCTAACGGCTTTAGCCCAGTGTATATACTCCTAATCCAAATATAAGCACGTCTGCTCAGTACAACGGTCAGATACTTTAATGTGTGCTTTCATTTTTATTTTGATTATTTTTTTTATTTAAAGTCAAAAGTTCTGGAGATTTTCCCATACACTAATTTTACTCTTGACCTAGCAAAATTTCGATAAAATAAAGTAACGAAATCATGCCTGTCAGCAACTCGCCACTGCAAAATCCTAGTTGCGAAAAAGGTGTTATTGACCCCAACGTATAAGCCAGCACATTATCACAAGAAAAATAACGTATTGAAATTACCATTTCAAACAAAATTGTTTAAAACATTCTATAAAAAACATTACTTTATTTATAATTTATTGTAACCGAATTAATTTAAATTATCATTGTTCAATTCTATAAAGGAAAATTACTGATGGTTTAACTATCTTTATATCTGTTGAATCTCTACGATATTCAACAGTCTAAGGAGGGAAGTGTTACGTCTGTCACGTATCTCCAAAATTAAAACTCAAACATTCATATTTCTCATCAATAATATTTCTTCTTTTTTTGCAAACACAGCATTTCGGATGCGCAAGAGCCAGTATGACGTAGCGGGATCACACCGAAGCGAGCCATCGAAATTACGAAAGTATACGAGCGTTAAAATTTTTATTAGGATCAGCATTCCGAAATACTAGTGCCAAATGGTATACGACTGACGAAACATACATTACTAAATAAAATGATCTCGATTTATTCATGATAACCTAATTATTTTGTATTATAAAAGAAGCGATGTGTGTCATGCGCGTCAGTAATCGTGAACAGATCGCAAGCTCCGTACAACTACAGCCGACAATAGGAGCGAATATTATTGTACAGGCCAATTCAGGCCTATATCAAATTACGAGAAAATTCTCACACTATATTAATAATTTATTTGTAACAATTGATTCGCGAAATCAACGCTTATACAGTGCGTCCCAAAACTATAGAAACACCTAGTTGTTACACGGTATAAGTAGTGTGAATCTCGCAAATTAATGTGATAATTAGTCAGAACTTTTTTACATGTTTCAAACATAAATCAATCGCTTTAAGGTGTTAAAAGCCATAAAAATATATTTTTTACTCACTTTATTTAAAAATGAATAAATTATTAACAATTTTACCATCCCATAACTATAGAAACACTTTACAAATTCTCTATTAGGCCGAATCCATCTCAAATCAGACAGTCCGCGTATGCCTATTTCACCTGTCATGTTGAAATAAAAATATTTATGTTCTACTCCAAAAAATATTTTACACGTGTTTTTTTATTTTTTTGTTTCATCA
>JAYJLV010092128.1:0-12970 GCA_036873485.1 Torymus texanus | reverse complement strand
ATATGAAAAAAGCTATGGCAAAGAGAGAGAAAAAGAGAAAAAAAGAGATAAAGAGAGGAAAGAAGAGAGAGAGAGAGAGAGAGAGAGAGAGAGAGAGAGAGAGAGAGGAAAAGGGGAGAGAGAGCAAGTATCGTTTCTTGCATTTTTTTGCACGATACAGATGAAAGGCTTTTCAGGTGAACGATTAAAACCATATTAAATTTACGTACCTTTTCGGAAAGTGTTAGTGAATACGCTATTATTTAAAGTAAATGAGTTGATGTCTATGAAAGTATTAAAAGTGATAAATTATAGTTTTCCTCGCTTGTCATTTAGTCGAAATAATGTGTTAATCGAAAAAGCAGATTAAAAAAATTCATGACTACCACGTGATTATGATAACAGAACAATTATAAATTATAATTTATTATTGAAATTGAAAATTAATATTGTATATACAGCTTAATCATAAATTTTACAAGTGATGACTAACCAAGTGAGTATCCAATAAACGGTGGTTCCTCACAAAATTTTGGAAAGTATAAGAGCTATTTCGTTACGAATAAATTACTTACAGATGAACATTCACATTCCAAATTGAAAAAGTATTGACCTTCAATTCAAGCAAGTGAAAAAGAAAATAAGCGTCATACACACTTCCCGAAATCGAACTCCCAAATAAATCGCTCTGTAAATTACAGAGTTCACCCACAATTATACTTTTATAAAACGTCATCACTTATGCACACATACACCCACACGCACACCTTCACCGATTACCGCAACGCAGACATCGCCTTCGCCGTCATTTTTCGTACGCGTCCACGACTACTCACACTGATTCCGAGCCGAATGCTATCCTGCCTTCTGGTGCTAACTCCGGTGCCGGGTTGACTGCTATTGGTTTCTTCGTCGCTCTCTTCACAATAATACAGCCGCGTAAGCGTTCTTCTTCTTTTGCCACTTGGTGCACCTGAATCCCGACTTTCGTCATCATCGTCATCATCATCAGAATCTTCCGTATACCGCAAACGTTTATTTGCAGTTGAACGACGAAGGTGATGCTTTGGATTGACACCATTACTGCTCTCGGAGTCATGCGAAACGCGAGCTTTTCGGACTTGATGCTGAACAGTGTTACGAGTAGGGATAACGTTGCTGAGGACTTGATTGTTTTCCGTTGACTCATCATCCTCATCATCCTCATCATCCTCATCATCGTCATTGTCGTCGTTATCATTCTCATCATCCTCCTCGTCATCACTATTCTCCTCGTTTTCGACATTTTCGTGTTCCTCATCATCACCTTCAACTTCCTGTCGTACATCTTCAGTTTGAGCCTGTGGCAGTTCATTCTCTACGTCATCATCACCATCATCATCATCATCATCCTGTGATGCTTCATTTTCATTATTTTCTTCGTCATTTTCTTCTTCGTCTTGCTCTTCGCTACTGGTGTCATTAATGTTATTTCTAGTAGCGGCCGCTTTTTGTTTTCTCCTACTTCTTGTCACAAGTTCTTCACTTTCATCACTTCGTTCGGCAACGTATTGATCATCATCATTTCCATTCTCATATTCTCCTCCCTCTTCATCCTCTTCATCCTCATCGTCGTCATCATTATCTACAGTATACCTCTTGTCCGGAGTTCTGTTTGGTCTCGTGTTTTTACTGTTCTTGGCACGATTATTTCGTGTTTGTTTTCCTTTAGAGCTCGGTTCATATGCTTCATCTGAATCACTATCGTGTCCGTTCATCACCGAAGTAGCAACTAATTTTCGAGATCGTGTACGCCGTTTTGGTGTACTATAATCACTCGATTCATGTAAGCTCGCACTTGAAGCGTCACTATGCTCCTCGTCATCATCATCGTCGTCATCTGAGTTATCAAGCTTTCGTTTTGGATTACGAGGTCTAAGTGATGGTCGAGACGAACTAAGTCGTGTAGAATGGCCATTCGCTAATGTCGATGGACCTATGGAAAACATTATTAACATATTAATATTAAAGAATACAAGTTTAAAAAATTCTTCAAGTAAATTAATACTGTACCTGCTTCATCGTGGTTAACATTTCTTGATTTACATGGTTTTTTTAATGGGACAAACACTTCTGATTGATCATCTTCATCGTCGTCATCGTTTTCTATTGGCACATCTTCATTGTCATCTTCATCCTCGGTATCGTCGTCGCTGGTAAGATGCCTCTTTTTAGAAGAACCTTTAAAGAGCAACAGCGATTCCATTAATAATTAACAGCAACATTTCTCGCATTATAAGTTCTTTACATTAATTAGATTTATTATTACCTGCTCCGTTTGTAAATGTAGTCTTTGATGAAGATCCTTTTTTGCTTTTACTTTTACTTTTGCATTTAGTATTAGAATTACTTTTACCTTTATTTTTACTTTTCTTATCTCTCTTTCGCGAAGCTGATTTCCATCGATTTATAATTTTCCGCATCCATTCATCAAACATAGCCGATAACCGAACAGTCATGGAATAAATCTGTGAAAAAATTTTATAAAATTAAAACAAGTAAATAAACAAATGAAAAATCCCATGTATACTGAGAAAAACATCAACCAAGAAACCTCGGCAATATAACAAAATTGTTACTGTGTAAGAATTACACAGTAAGAACTTACTGTGAACTTACTAAGTAAGAATTTTGTTTATAATAGAACATTTACTAGTATTGGATCAAGTAGAATGTGTTTTGTCTTTACTAAGAACTTTGGCTTTGTTTTTTATCTCAGTCGTAACATAGTTAAATTTATTATTTGAAAATAACCTTTGATCGTGGATTTGTATTATAATTTTTGCTATTTGTAAATATCAGCTTAACATCTTTGTCAAATTCCATAGGAGTCTCATAATTTCCTCCTAATAAATCCTCCTTAACTGTCCGTAAATCCATTGGCGTATCAATAACTTTGTGATAATCTGGATGTTCTAATCGATCAACAGGTTCTCTATAACACAAATGATAGTATCAACTAGTTTGTTCATTATATTAAATTGATAGAAACAAAAAAAATCAATAATATACCTAAACGGATTCGAATCTTCGCACTGCCACAATGTTTCTAATAATTGTCGGCAAGCAACTCGCCAATCGGTAGGTTCTTTCTGCAGCCTACTATTTCTATTGGATGAAGATCGAGTAGGTCTTTGCGAGCTTGTGGATGGTCTATGAATATCATCTTCTACATCAACATCTGAATCTGATGATTGATATGCATCGACTAATTCGTGATACAAAGAAGTAACATCGTGTTCTATAATGTCTCTATAAAATAAGTATTAAAATATTTAAAAAACATAAAATTGTGCGATACTGTTACAACAAACATCAATCATAATATATAAATTTTACTCAAAAGAACCTTGAGTCTAAACATAATTTTATAGTAGTTCTATACTTACTTGATGATTTTAAGACAGATATCAGTGATAATTCTTGCTTGTTTAACAATTTGGCTATGTCTTTCATTGAATTTCTCTGCGTTTGTTGCTAAATACCTTACGTCAAATTGGGCTGATGTAATTCTCCGGTAAAAACGATTTTCGAAACGAGCTTTTATGGTCGATAAATCAATGGGATATTCAACGACATAGGCATATAAAGGATAGACATTCAGATCAACTGGAACATTGAACGGTTCAGCGATTGCTAATGTCATGACTTGATCCAAACCGTTGATAATACGGTCACATGCAGCATCACGATCGCCCATTGGCCACTCATCTGCCTGGGGTTGATAGAGCGTATTTATTATCTCTTGTGAGAGAACAGGTACAGCACCACCAACCTCTGTTGGTAGTCCTAGAAAAAATGAAATTAATAATATTCCTTAATGTATAATAAGTAATTTAGAAGTTAGTACAGTGAAAAAATCTCTTTTTTGAAAAAATATAATAAAAAAATATTATGAAAGCTATTTACTTTCTTCGTCGACAGGTTCTAAATCCCAAGGGCTCATAAACTCGGTTTCTCCACTATCCCATCTAATGTTAAAGCACATGAAATATGAATCAGGAAATTCTTCAGAAAGTGGTTGTACTGATATAATTTGACCTGTCCACCAGCCATCATCAATCATACATCTAAATCGATTTCCCTCCGACCACGTCCTCTCAAGTGCATTGTCAAAAGTTTGTCGCAGAACTAGAAAATCTAACACATCTGGGATATCGTGGTATTTTATTGTAAAACTCACTCCCGTTAAGTGTCCCTCCTCGTTCATTTGAGCTAATTTTAAACAACACAAACGAGGTGGACGGATTTCATATTTGATTCCTATTACTTTAACAAATTCCTGGGCCTGAAATACCAAAATGATCAGATATTACAAATATTTACATTTTAAAATGCATCAGAAATTGAATAAAACATAAAATATTTCATAAAACAATAAAAATTATTTATTAATGTTATGTTACATATTAGAGTATATTTACTAACTTTCAATAAAATACAAGTGATTCTTATCAAAATAGAATGCTTAAATATATAACAAAAGAATTTTGAATCAAACTTACTTTAAGGTCCAGTTTAGTCCAAGGTTCAAATGATGAACTAACAGCATAAATCTTTTTGTCTCTCACAACATCTAAATATCGTTTATGACCCTGCCGGAAATATACAATTTCATCTCCCATCTGTGGATAATAAGGTGCTTTCCTTGGAATTACTTCGCTAAGCCATTCTGATGGACGGTAAAATTCAGGTACTTCAGTTATAGAATTGGGAATACGCTCCGTTATTGGTATGGTCTGTAGAAGTAACATATATTCGATCAATTTACAAACACTAATTTAATACTGCTCAAGTATTTTACTACATTTGGTGAAATAAAAAGCAAGTTGAAAAATAAGTAATCACCTTTTTCTTTGGTCGTTGACTTCTTCTTCTACTATTATCTGTATCACTAAGGGGTGTAGCAGCTCGTTTTTGTACGGGCTTTCTCTTACTACGCTTTGGTGGTTCTAAATTTTCGCCATGATCTGCTATCCAGTCAGAGTATTCACTACTAGTATCAGAAGTTGAACTGTCAGAACACAATTCTTCCTCGTTGGAAGAGGATTCACTGCTAGTACCTGAACTGCCAGAATTGTCCGGATTCTAAAAATATATAAAGGACAGATTTATTTCTTGTATTTTCACAACTTATCATTTTCTTATTCTTCTTATATATACATTTTTATACGCACTTCAAACTCATCATCTTCTTGTTCTTCGTCACGAGTAGCTCTCGTCCTATAGCCATGCCTTGCTGCTCGGTTTTTCTTATTACGCGTTACTCTACCTTGATCTGGCGTTGCCGCAGAGTTCGTTTCTTGAGGTCTCCTATGCATTTCTCTCTTGTAACAATCCATTTCCGCTTCAGCCATTGCAGTTCTATCAATTACGGTATACAAATATTAGTTTGATCTTTTAGATCTTTGTGCATATAATTAAAATAGGAATAACTCTTCACATTTCGTTCATAAAGTGAAACAAGCAACTTACATTTGTGAATACTGAGTCTCCAATATAGCTTGGTTAAGAGGCCTCACAAGAATAGGTTTATTCCACGGCGTCGTATTATCTCGTTGCCAATTGCCGCTACTCTGTCTAACGCCAACAATATCACCAACACGTCGAGGACCAGACCTATTACTTCGTGGACTTGCCATATAACGCACTGATTGTTCTTCGTTATATTGCAGATGCTGCTGTTCGTCGTTACCGTCACCCTCAATGTCGACATCAGCATTGCCATCAGCGTTATCTGCATTAGCGAGTTGCCGTTGGGCTAGAGCTTCTATCAACCGATCAATGTTCGAGCGAGGTTGACCATTCGGTGCAGGAAGACCATCTATCACCTCTTGTTGACCTGATTTGAAAAAGAAACAGCTTTTAATAAGAGGAACATGAATTTCAATACAACATAATAACAGATATTATCTTTTGTAATAAATAACATTATATTGACAGTAAGCTTACCACTAGCACCAACTGCAATGTTTGGAACTAATTGTTCACCCCGGCAATTTTCTCTTCCAGGAACTAATCTTTGTAATGCTGGAGGATAAGGATTTCCATCTACATCAACAAGAAAAGGCGGAGGCATCAAATGTGGCGCAGTTTGCGTTTGTTCATCTAGTACGTAATTATTAGCGTCCCTTATCAAAGGTCGATAATCGGTATGGAAAAATAATTCTTTTGGTACCTAATAATAACAAAAATTTGATATCAAGAAAACAAATCTCTTTTTATTTGTAGTAAAGTGTTAATCTAAGAGCTATGAAAATATGAAAGATTTGACTAAAAATAGATTATTATGATTTAACGCGAATTTGGTTGCGCAGTGAAAAAAGATAAAAAACAAATGATCGCAAATTGTATAGAAAAATTATATACTAAAAAATAAACTTACAATTTTTAATTTTTCAACTCCTGAACCAAAACCATACATCATTAAATGTCCATGTGAATCTGTTGCTGCTAGCATAGTACCATCAGGGGACCATTTAGCATCAAAAACGGCACCGTTTCCCTGGCCTTCAATGAAGTTTTGAAAACAGGCTATTGGCTCTGTGTTTAACACATCCCAAATTATTAACTGTCCATCATGTCCTGCACTTAGAATCACTCGAGGATCAACTGGGTGTGATTCCAAAACAAATACTTCATCTTTGTGGGCACGTAATACTTTCACTAATTCAGCAGTTTTGGAGTTCCAAACCTTCAAAGAACCATCATTTACTGCTGTTACAACCCACTCATCACTCACATCCCAGCAGACCATTGTCACTTTTGTTTTCTTATTTGAATCGTCATCTGGCTCTATATCACTGTAAGAAAAGTCATATATGTTACATAATTTTATATGTACATGCATAGTATTGCACAAGAAAAATTCTCACCCAAGTAATTTTGTGTGCATAACTAAAACCATATGCTGCCACTGCTGTTGTTCAAAGGTCCATACATTGGCTGTACCATCTTTTGAACCAGAAATGAACCTAAGGCCACTGTGGGCCCATTGTATGCTATCTACAGTATCACTATGGGCTTCTACTTCAAGTACACGGCGTGGTCCTTCTTCACCTAACATCATATAAACACGTACATGATGATCAGCAGAGCCTGCTGCCATGAATGCTCCCCCAGGACTAAATGATGCACAGATCATCTGAGCTTGCCCTGGGCGCATCTTTTCATGATACTGAATTGGTTTGGGCCTGTTAAAATATATTAAAATCGCGGGATTACTTATGAAATTCTGTAATTTCATGGATTTGTAGCTGATATGAAAATTGAATACATACTGAAATACAGCTCGATCATCGCCTTGTTGCGTGTGTGACCAAAACGCTACTGAACCGTCACTACTTGTTGAAACTAAGTAATTGACATCGTTTATAGAAATGGGGCAAAAATTAACCGAAGTTATCATACCCGAGTGTCCTGATAGAACTGCAATCTGTAAATAAAAAAGTATTTTATTAGTATTCGTTTTAAATACTTCTTACGCAAGATTTATTTATAACGTGTTTTTATATGTAAAAATTAAATAGTACATACTGGTGACATTGTTTGAAAGCACCAAACTCGTAAAATGCGATCTAAGCTCCCTGCAGCCAACAATGTGTTATCAAAATTTACAGCTATGTCCATTATTTCGGAGGACGCTCCGCGAAAAGTGGCGAGTAATCGACCGTCCGTCGAACTCCAAACTTTTACTAAGAGATCATCTGCTCCGGTAATAATGTACTTCCCAGTTCGATCATACAGAACGCAATAAACGGCCGATAAATGACCAAGAGTGTGCCTGTATAATTGTATTTTTTTGTAAAAAGAGGTTGGCATAGCCTCGCGCCTGCTTAATGGCCCGGAGTTTTCTCTGCCTTGAAGTATTTTTACTAAAGATATGAAATGACAGTTTATTGTTATTTTGTAAAAGAATTCATGAATAAATGTAAACACATATGTAGAATTTATATCTTACCCATATTGTGAGTTGGAAAGTATCCTGGTGGGTTTATGAAAGGTTTTCCACCTATTCTTGCCGAATAACCGGAGATGTTGCGGAAAAATCGCATCATATCTAGAAGAGTAAAAATTTAATAAATACTGTTGTATTCTATGAAAAACCACATTAATAATTTATATTTCTTATATTACCTTCTTTTGTACGTAGTAACGATTGTTTGCCTGCTCCGAGAAGAGAAATAGCACCAGCTACACATGGAGGCACCTCTTTCTCTAAAACTGGACCAATACGTGCACATATTTGCAGTAAGTGTTCTGGACCAATGTGTGAATATTTTCGTTCCTAGAAAGTAAATACAGTTTTTATATATTATTTATCAGAATAGCAAAAAGCGAAATGAATTGAAGGATGGCATATCACATTTATTTTAAAAATTTCCATCACATATAAATATACAAATAAAAAAATTAATTTTTTCAACATATGCATGAAATACGCCCTTTTCCTGCATAGAAAAGTGGAAAATCAAGCATTTCGAGCATCTAGTGAGGTCTCCCACAGTAGTGGGGGGAAAAGTACTCCAGAATAAGTAATAGAGGGAGGACAAGACTTTCCCTCCCGCGGCAGGCAAGTAGTAGAGAGAGGAAAAGACTTTCCCTCCTGCTATGGCGAGAGGAAGAGAACATAGTCTCCTGTTATGACGACTCGATATACCCTATCTCCCATCAACTTTTCATGAAAAAAAGCTCCTGTTCCTGTACTTATTAACAAAAGTACTATGTGTAAGGGAGCAATTGACTTTTCCAAACTCGGATGATGATTTTTAGACAAAGAAAAAGTCAACTTTCCTCCCTAGTTGCACAATGTACTATTAACATGACACATTTTTAAATATTAGATAGGCCAAAATTTGCCTTATATTTATTTAAAGAATATGTTAGATTATTCTATAAACATTATCTTATGTGTATAAGATACTCAATATGTATTTACACATTTTGTACAAGCAATCGGCTAATTAAAAAATAAAATCAGAATAGTAACAATCATTTTTTCAAATGCTTAAAAATATCCATCAGTCTCTTTCTCTCTCTCTCTCCCTCCTACTACCTCCCACTCTCTCTCTCTCTCTCTCTCTATATATCCCTACCTCCCCCCTCTCATATCTTCTACAACACAAGCTAAAGTGGAGATGAGGAGAGATAGAGGCCTTATTCAAGCACAGTGAATGGCGACAGTAAGCATACTTTCTATCTATAAATACGTTAAACAGTATAAATGTGGTCCCGCTCACGCGCACACATACAAACGCACTCATCGATCACAGCCAACAGCACAGCACACAAGAGCAAAATCCCCCTTCGCCAGCTCATTGGCCGGTTATCCTGATAGAGTAGGGATGACAAGTGTGTATGTGTGTACACAGTATTCTCTTTCACATAGCCTTTCGGAGCAGCTGCGCGCGGACGCCCATCTTATACTCTCCGAGATAGGCCTCGGGTTTCGCGGCAACTGTAGAATTGGCTAAATACAAATAATGTGTCGTTTTAATAAACGCAAGATTATTTTCAGTAATCCGACCCATTACTTTATATCTTCTTTTAAACTTAAAAGAACAGTATCATTATGTATGTATATTTATATCGGTAATTTTGTTTTAAATAGTTAGATAAAGCAATACTTATAACATATGTAATTGTAGACTATTTGAAAACGTAGTAAAATAAAAATTGGAACATCATTAAATTTACTTTAAAAATAATTAATTAAATAATTAATTAAATATGAATACTTTGTCAATTATCAATCATGTTTTCATTAATGTTTCAATGGCTCTATATGCACATATGCGCGCGCACGCACGTACACACATACACATCATTACAGTATAGTTCAATTAAACTATATAAAAATCTACTAATCACGCTCTTCCTTCGTTTTACCCCTCCAAATCCGATAAAGGACAATACAGGCGAAAGGGCATACAGTAAGCCGGGACATGGGCAACGTTAGGAAAGGCATATATGAAGGAGTCTACTATCTTAAACCAGAAAGAGAACGCGGGATGTCGGCTTGGTGGGGGAACCTACTGAGTTCTCCTCTCTCTCTCTCCCCCCTCTACGGCAAATTGGAAGGGGGAGCGCTCGTCGTGCGAACGAGCGCCCAGAAAAAGATTACCCTTTTCAGCAGCGTCGAGCACAAAATTCATCCATCCCTCCCTCCCCCCACCCCCTGTAAGGAAATCGCGCGTTTTTCTGAAATGGAACACTCACCAATTCCTCGAAACTCTGCCGGTGTGAATTGCCCTGCCAGTCCAATCGCTGCGGCAAAATCTACAATGAAAAATCAATAATTAATAATAAAGAGGAAATGCAAAAATACAATATAATAATCATCCCAATAAAAAGGGATACTAAAAAAATCGGTATTATGGAGAAATAGGCGGTCCGAGCGGGCCGCGAGCGAGTACGCGCACTGGTCAGTCGTTTATCTGCCTCTGCCTCTCATTCTCTCACTCTCACGGAAGCTTTGTTTTGACGGGCAGGCCGAGAGGCGCAGAGTCCGCGAAACCACGTGCAAACCATGTGGAAAACGTCAACTCGGCGCGACTCTCGCGCTCACTCGCTCGCGAGACACAGCCCAGGCCGCAGCGCGGTGTGTCTTACCATGGTACGCTCCAATTCACTCTTGAGCGCCTGCAAAGAAAAAGCCAGCGTTAGTTGCAGTTACGAGAGATATGGAGAGTAGCGGTTGATGGGATATTAAAAAATAATAGAGAACTTACGTCGGCAATGGCACGGCACGGTCCATCCGCCAGGAATTTAGCGATGAGGAAGTAGAGCTCTGAAAAACACGGAATATCGAGGTGAGAAAGTCAGGCTCGTGCGAGTGCGAGCGAGAGGCTCTTATGCGCCGCAGTATGTGCGCGAGCGAGAGGGACATAGAGTAGGTCGGAAAGCGGAGCGCACAGCGCGCATCGCTTCTCGCTCTCGCTTCTCTTATTTTCGCGATCTGTACTCACCAGCGGCGAGGCTCGAGTCGAGCTGCTGCCGCGACACGTCGGCCTCCATTTCAGCCAAGTCCTTGTTCTCGTCGTTGTTGAAACCAGCTGCTAATGTGCGCCCAGTATCACGGCTCGACCGCATCCTTTGCGCGGCAGCGCACCGCCGTCAGCTCCATTTTACTCGCTCGGCCCAACACCGAGGTCTCGCTCCGCCTCTATCGAGACTCGACGCGCTGTAACGTGACGGTAAACGATCAATGTGACGGTCGGGAAAATGCTCCTTGTATACCGTGAATCGTAATATACCGAATACTCTTTCAGTAGAATGGCATTTTATTTTACATAAGCAAGATTTATTCTATTTCCATTGATATACACTCCCATATGGCCTAGGTGTCTTTTTAGAAAAAATTTTCATACATTTATTTGTTATATTTATTTGTGTATATGTACATTAATTTATTGGCCATGTTTTATTTGGAATACTTCATAAAGATAATTAATATAACGAATTTCCACAAGTTTTCTTTATTAGATTATTTATTGTAAATTAATTCATTGAACTATTTATATTCGCTTGTTGTAACCAATACACTTAAATGCTTAGAGATATTTAATCAAATCTAGGCATTATGATTACATAATAATATTGTCAAATATACTAATGATGTTAAAATATTTAACTAAACAATATTCAGACAATTATTTACAAAAAGAAATTACTTGTTTTTTTTCAAAGTGGAAAGAAAACCATAATACAACATGAATGAATGATGTAACAATAAAGTGTGAAATTAATTAAATTCAAAGCACTTTCATCCATTCTTGTATCTATAGTCAAATAATAAATAATAAGTTAAAGTTTAAAGAATTTGCTATTTTATGAATTCAATGTAATAAATATAGCATATGTATTACTCATGCTTAATACATTTCTACGCATTACCCATTCACTATTAATTACCAATGAAAATGAAACATGGAATTTTAATTTAAAATATTTTGATCGTTTGATAGAAGAAAAGATAGTTTAACAGAAAGTGTTGAAGGTTATTCAAACAGTTCAAACAATAGTTTTGTGCGATAGTCTACCTAATTCTGGATTGTGTATTGTATCGTTCACAGATCATTTGTTACATTTCAGAAATTCAATTGGGGAAGGATTAATTAAACTAAATAAATTATTAAAGAACTTGAAAGTAATATGTATCAATAAGCAAAGTGAGCAGTTTTTTAAAAACACCTTATATTAAATTTGTTACTATTTTACAAATCAAAGTTATTTTTTTTATGAAAAAATTACTTAATGATTTAATAGTTTTACTTCGTTGAAAAATAAAACGTCTAACAATGGTGAATCTCTTCAATCTCGCAAACACATCCTCTAAATTTTACCGTTTCTGACGGTCACATGAAGCCAACCACTCTTCTCTCTTCCCAAATTTATAACCTCACAATCTGTATGCAACACATTACCTGTATCCTCTTCACGCGCAAAACACTAATTTACCTTCGAAAGCTTACTACTTATTCTACCCCCTGACATTCGTAAGATCAACAGCGCACTAATACTCAAGATTTTTCTCAGAACTAATTTGTTCTCACTCTATCGCACTTACGTCTAGTTTGTTTTGGAGTCTATTAATTGAGGTTAGCGTGCGCCCTGTTACTCTCCCTCTCCTTCTAGACGCTTTTTTGTGATTGCAAAGTACGAATGCAGCGTTCAGTATATAAGTACTGCAGGCAGGAACGTAGTGCACTGACACAAGAATGACGTAGGCACGAATTAACAGGCTATACGTGTGGCGTGTGCGTACTACAACACAAAGATGAAGTAGGTAGCGGAAAATAGGAACGCACGCGCAGCGCGCGTTGCAACCCCTTGTCGTCAGCAGGACTGTGTGAATACTGAATATATATATCTATTGTTACGACCCAGCTCCGGCTGGTCTACGAGCAGAAGGGCGCTTCTGCAATGGTCGCCGGGTTGACCAATAGGGATG
>JAYJLV010092117.1:0-12971 GCA_036873485.1 Torymus texanus | reverse complement strand
ATCTACGATTGTTTTCAAGTGTTCGACGACGACGACGACGGTGGAGGTCCGAGGCGCACCTAAATGGGTTAACGACGTGTCCGATTATCGCTTGGAACAGAGTAAAAGAGAGAGAAAGTGAGATAAAGAGAAAGAGCAGATGTATATGTAGTGCTGCAGGGTAGACATGATTGTTGAGCAGTGTTTCAGGTTAAATCTTCGATCGAGTCCAGCAGTTGTTAAACGTTGTCTGTACAGTTTGTAATGTTATTTCGGTCGTATAAAATTTAATTATAAAGGAAACTAATTGCAATTGGATTTAAATTTGGTTCAAAGTTAATTCTACGAAAATATATATGGTTCGAATAAAATGTTAAGCAAATATAACTGGATTCTTAAATGACACTTTTACGATATTATCATTAAACCAAACGCTCTTGGTTGATTCACAGACAAAGAACCCCTGACTCACAATCTCGTAAAATCCGAACAAACAAAGGAAAAAACAAAAAAATACATACCTACACACGCACACTGAGGGATGCAATTAAGTGACATTCCCGTTCAGCATTAACCCTCTCTCTCTCTCTCTCTCTCTCTCTCTTTCTATTTCTCTCTCTCTCTCGCTCTCACTCTTTCACCCCGGCGGCGCTGACCGAGCAGGCGGGCGGCGTATCCTGGTTTATTCGCAAAGTTGTCCGGAAACAATCCGGGAAGTGGGCTTCGCGCAACGACAGTTGCCCGAGTTCATCGATCGGCCCATTCCCTCTCTACTGAGATTATCTCGGTCGTCGTGCAGATGCGTAAGTGAGTCGGTCTCCGGTCGAGGAAGACGTTTCAATGGAAAAGAGAGGAAGGGGGACGGACGAAAAGGTAATGATTGTGCGTTGTGGCTCAAGTTTCGAGATGGGCTGAGTAAGGGATTTGGAATAGCTTTGGTCTGACAGTTAGTTTGGCTATTTTTATTGTTATTGGGCTTTCTCTACGTTGAACAATGAGGAATAAATTTATATGAGGGTCGTTTCAATAAAATTTATTCTTTGAGATACTAAATATAAAGGAAAATTTAGTAAAATTTACAATTTCTATTAGTAGAAATTGTAACCTTACAAAATAAATGTTACACTTACCACCTAAAAATAGTTATGCTCCTAAAAAAAATTTTTCCTGTCTTTTTATTGATTGTCATTGTACACCAAGAAAATTAAATCTTCTTACAACTACCGTATTCAACCCCTCCAACACATTTAAAATCATTTATCATTTCAACAGCTCTAAAAATACTCCACGCCCATTCATAATGCAGTACGGGCAGACTCCTTTCTAAGACACCTGCACACTTTATATGTGTCTGTATACATCTATATACGCCGCGAGAGACAGAGAAAGAGCGGGAGCGACAAAAGGGTGAGCTGTACGAAGAAGGGCGATCGGTGGAGCACGAGTCACAAGGAGGTCGAGTCGGTGCCCGCGGCTACTTTCCCTGGGGGATGCTTTTACATATAGAAATAACAGAAAGACGGAGAGCGAGAGAGGAGAGAATGTAACCCTGTCGGGCTCGACGCTAACTCCGGCACAATGGCCGGGGCGTATTAGGGTATTCTTGCTGAGAGGCCCTGGTGTATCGACTTTTTCTTTCTGACTCTTAGGGTTTTTTTTTTTATCGCAACGCAGTTGGTATGATCTCTTTTCGAGAGACGTTGTAGTTTGTCGCATTTTTGAAAGCTAGCAGGTGGAAACTATACTACAATGATCGAATTGTAATTATTCAACATTAAGCATCCACTAAAACTACGTAAAAAATACCGCAGAGCAGCACAATGAAAATTAAATCCATCACATAGCAACCCTCGCTCTCAAAAGCAGCGTGTGCCTCATCGCCCGAAACTCAGACCAACCATCATCAGCGGCTCCTCCTCTCTTCACTTCTCTCTCTCGCTCTCACCTCCCGCCGCGAAACACAAGCACACCGGCAGCGGCGCTCGGGAATTCGACAATGACGAATCGCCTCGCAAGTTTCCTCCGCCCCTTCCCCGGTTTCTCTCTCCGCGAATGATATTCCTCGCTCGCTCTCTAAATCGCTCCTCTCTCTACCCTCTCTCTCCCTCTCTCTCTGTTTCTCTCGAGTGCTAGTTACATCCCGAGGAAGTTGCCTCGCGCGAGTACAATGGGAATAACTTTGGGCCGGGCGCGGGCGGCCAACAACTAACAACTAAGACGTCTCGAGTCGCTCTCTCGAGGGGGATGTCGTCCTCGTCGTCGAGACTTCGCGGCTGCGCGCCTGCATATGTGTCCATTATGCAAATTTCGCCTTACGCGGCGCCCATTATAATAAGCAAAGCCCGAGAACACTCCTTGCGTCTCTAACAGAGAAAGCGAGGGGAGAGAGAGAGCGAGAGAGAGAGGGAGAGAGACAGTGGAAAGGTTTCTCCTCTCCTCGCGCGCAAATTCAATTGCCGAGTCTGCGGCCAAGTTATCCGCGGAGAATCATTTGGGGTTAGCGACGACTTGGGACGCAATTTGCGCACACGCTGCACTATATGCGACAGTTCTTGGTACATAGAGTAGAGGAGCCGGTGTGCGCTTCGATTAATCCGCGTGAGCGTGCCCCGGGCAACACATTCGAGACGATGCGCACGCGAGGATGTGATGCTGGGAGGAGGGAGATTTATCGAGTCATGACGAATGGCCCGGGACGATAAGTGCGCTAATGAGGGCCGTTTGTCATTCGACCGGGAGTTTCTTTTGCGGTGTAGGCTTATCGGCGCAAGGCCCAAGCAGCCTGCTCGTTATTATGTCGTTATGGACGTAGTGTGTTTATAGGGTTACACTTGTTTAATTAAAACGACCACAAATTCATCCTGTATCATATTATTCTCATTTTAATCTCATTACTCCACTTGTAAAAAAAAAACCAGCAACGTTCATAAGATCATTTCTATACTGACAGCCAATTTCCACCCTTCGCAAGACATTGTCAAAACCTCCGAAGCCATTTTCAAACTTCTCCTCTCTTCCCACACGCCTAGCCATCTTGCAGCCGCCATTCGTCACATTCGACGCGAGCCAATTCATCAACGACACTCTCAGACGCCGATCCATCCAATAATCAAACTCGCACCAACTATTACCATACACATGTGCACAGACCACCTTCTCTACGTGTCTCCCGAAACTTCCCTGCAATCAATCGGACGTCAAACTTGCAGCGGCAGCAGCAACAACAACAGCATTATCGGACGAATCGATATATACGCGCTGAGGCGGATGACCGCGTGTGTGTGTTCGCTATGGGGAGCTGAGCCGAGATTAATCGCTTCGAGAGACGAGATCGACTCCTGCTTTCGAGAGCATTTTTCAGGAGAGGAGTTGAGAGGGAGCGAGAATGAAGATCTGCTTGAAAAGGTATGTGGGCGGAGTAGGGAGTCCAAGTCTGCAAGAAACGTGCAGTAGTTTGATTTTGAAATGAATAAATTTTGGTATTCTAGCATATACTTTGTTCTTTGCGAGTGATTTTGAGTTATTGGCGCAGGACTTTTGATCCTAGGGTTTTAAATTCGGAAACTCTACTAATATTACAGAAGTTTTATTTTTTTAATTTTCTTTGATGAAGAAGGTTGCAATGAGTAAGAATTTGAAAACTCCATTTTAACTGTATCATGTAACATTTGATTTTTTAGGGATTTTCTAACATAAAGAGATAGGCGTACGATAAAGTTTGAGTAATACCTTCTTTTCACTATGTCACCTACAGCTGTAAGTTCTCCTAATGCAAGAAGAACTTTACCACCATTAGTGAGTAGTTACACCATTGATGCATTCATCGCTATCACCAGACCATATAGAAAGCGTTTCTTTACCGATACGCTATTTACAATGTTGAACGAAACTCCAGTCAACTGCACGATCACCATGAACGTGGGATTCCATTACCAACACAATCATTCCCCACTCAAACCGGACGAATACCGGGACTTGCCGAGTTCTGTTCCTACGTCTTATCAGTATCACAGTACTCTGGGAATTGTTGATGGTACGCAACAGCTAAAGCCACAATGATGCTATACTAAACCATGATGTTTATGTAACTACTAACCAACGTCACGCAGGAGTATGAACAGTAATACCTCACCAAGAAGATTATCAAGAATAACAATAACCATCAAACATATCAGTTATATTCTTCTGGAGAAAGTTCTGGTACGTAAAAATAATCCATATCAGATTTCCTAGCTTCTGGTACCATCAACAGAAGACACCTTGCTGGAACCAACACCCAGGTCCTTATTGATGGAATTATTGCCCATCAACCAACCGGTCAACAAAAGTGGCAATATGTCATCGCCAAGAATAATGGAGCTGCCTGCTAGATAATCCTACTCTATACATATCTGTATATATATTAAGATCTCGTACATAATGACTAACGAAGAATAAAGTTTTTGTACATGAACAGTATGTGTTCCCAAAAATAAGAATATTTTTTCAATACTATAAATTACTGCTAAAATATACCCTATGTAGGCCCTTAAAAATTATATTCCCATTCTCTTCGATGCTTCGCAAACCGGTCGCATCTTTATCAACCGCATAGGCCACCACTTGGCCCGAAAATCAATATATCCAGCATCGAATCTCACCCACGCTAGCTCCCACTCGCACACACATACTCGACGCACTTGACCGTCACTTCGTAAAATACAGCGGGGATACATCCCCATCAGCGCAGAGGCCGCGGCTCGTACTGCAAATACAGGCCTCCGGAAGCCCGGGGGTTAATTACTCACCCTCCACCAAAGCCGTCGACCGGCTGATGGATCGCCGCCGCCGCTGCTGCCGCCACCGTCCGCAGAACGGCCAACAATGGCTTTTTGTTTCTTTTTATCGCGGCGGCCGACCGGGCGAGAGTCAGCGAGAGTTCGATTCGTTCCCCTTGTCCTCCGGCGCGAGCGAGTTCTTTAACCCGTGTGCGAGCATAGCCTCGTTGATACTGGATGCTATGGAAAAATGAGGGCTGCCAGGAGCTCATTATCGGCGCTTCGCGATTCGTGCTTGACAGAATTTGAGGATTAGAGGTTTTAATATCTGGACGAGAGAAAGAGAGGGAAGCTCGATAGGTGGAAACTTGTACGATCGATATTATACAGCTTACTGGTCATAAATGTTCTGATACTTTTTCATCATAAAAATTGAAATAACTATGAGCCGAATGTACATTCATCATTTTTAGTACTACTAAAATATAGTACTAAGATATAGTAATTATTCTTACATCAATTAAACTTTTTTCTTACGTATCTAAAATTCCATTTCAAAACGAAACATAATACCCACTTCGCGAGAAAAATACTGTAAAAACATGGCTTTTATCTCGAGAGTCACTCAACCCGCGACTCACCCGAGAGAGAGAGACAAGCTTTCCTTTCTTCGTACCGCTTTTTTCTCCTCCGATACGTCACAGCGACGCGCACGCTCCTCAGCGAAATCCAATACCAAAATGGATTTAGCGCCCCGTCATCGATGCCGTCCTCCTGTGTCCTCCCGTTTTAAAACAACGAAATGGGAGCCAGAGGTAAAAAAAAAATAAACGGAACGATGGACGCTGTTGTGCGTGCACAGAGTAAACGAAATGAAGGCGACGAACGATGCGATGCGATAATTGCGCGCGAGAGTCGCGGCAATTGCATGTATTTGGATGCGTCGATCCGCTTCTTTTTCGTGCCAACGGCGCGTAATGGCTTTTGATATTTGAGCCGAAAATATTTGTCGTACGCAAATTACAGAGTATGTATTACGATGTGTATGTTTTTTTCCTGTTTAATCATTGCTCGATGTGACCAATGTGGGCTAATCCTTAGGAACACGCTTGATTCGTTTTTCTGTCAATTCGAATCAATCTTTTTTTTACAATGCCAGATTCTTAAATAACTAAAACTTATGTTCACATGGAAAATAATAATTTGCAAATTACAATTTTCGATTGCCATTAGTGTTGATTCTGCGATTAGACGAGACTAGATTAATCATAATTATCCTTTATACAAAAGTACAAGCTGATCCCCACATACTGCTCAATTATTCTACCCCAACTATCTTTTGCTCATCAAGTAACCATCCTACATACGCATTCTCTCAAGATCCACACCTCAACCCCCCACCTCATTAACCATAGCCGTACCCTCGCACTCTTCCCCTCTCCCTTCAAAACTGCATATCCGCGAAACACGCGCAGGCACCGCGAAATTTCTCCCTTCCACCCTCACACACATACTATACCTCACCTCGACCGCCAAATTAATGGCCGCGCGCGCCATTACTCCTCCTCCTCCCACACCCTTCTCTAAACACACTCGTTCGCCTAGGACCTACGAACTACGAATAGCGCAGATTGGAAAGTGCTGCGGCCCGATTATGTCGCGCAATTACCGCGCGTGCGCCAACCGTCGGCGTCGGCGGTCGCCGGCGAATAATTCGAATTTATATGTAAATTGAATTTAACGAGCGCCGGCCGTTAATCAGCTACGCGAGTCCGCGCGTAGAGTCCAACCGGCGCGCAGTACACGCTAATTCAAGATACAAATAAAGCATTAATTATCTAAGCGAGAGGGTTTAGGCCGCGTGAATTTTCATGAGGCGCCGCGACGCCGGCCGGTGCGTACACTGGATGGTGCCGAGTGCGTGACGGACGACGAGTAGATTGCCGAGTGATTTCTGCTGGTTGCGCGGGCTTTTCGAATCGGTAGACAAAAGGGGAAAGGGGAGCGCTGAAATCGGCTAATGACGGATTTATCATTTTGTGGTTGCTGTAAAGATCATGGTCGATAGTTCCATAAATTACTTGCTTAGACTTGTTGATTTTCAGTTGACCAGAGTTCTAGATAATATACATTTAATTTCAGTTAATCTTTTAAAACTTCCAAACAACTTTCGTACGATTATTAATTCTTTTTCCGAGCAGTAACACACCGGAATATCGATCACCAAGCTAACCACATTTCGCGCAACTCTTTCCTTTCCTTCCAAACTTATGAAAACCACTAATATCGTTTTAATTCCCACGCGACTTCGTCGAAAACCGCCCTCTATTGCTCGACCTACCCGTTCTCAACCCTCGCTACAACTCTCCGTGCTCGCTACACGTTCACCTCTCTTAGCCCGCCCCCTTACGGCCAAATAAAATACGCATCAACCTCCACTCCCCCTAGAAGGAGAGAAAAAAAGGAAACGACCGAGAACTCGAGGCGCATTTAATTTCGCGCTCGCGCGCATTGTATCTATCTCTCCTTGCTACCCCCGCTACCACACCCGCCTCTCCTTAATCCTCCGCGAAACACGAAAGATTAACGAGCGCGGAGGGTTCCATCTCCGCGCGCGAGTGCGGCAAAAAGCTAATGAAGGCTTTTTGCTACCCCGCGAAGAGAGAGAGAGAGCGAGGATGTGGATTAACCCGCGCGTTTCTGTTTCGTGCGTGTAATCGAGGCCGATCGCGCGCTATCTTCTTGTGAGTGGGTTTGTAGAAGATACGATTCAAGATGATTTAACAAGAGATAGCTATTGTGGGGTACCTTTGGTAATGGAATGAAAAGGTGATATCGGAATTTCCAATTGATTGGATTGGATTTGAGAATGTGTTTCAGAAACATATGTAAAGTTTAGTTGAATTAAGATACATTTTTTGTTGGTGAGATTTTTTTCAGCTAAATCCAGCCAACTAAGCCCGCGATCTCATTGAAATTAAATTATACTATTCGAAAGAAGGTTTTCTTTAAAAGTGATTTTTGCAAAACTATACGAGTGGGAATTCATTTTACCTCAAAAAGACGAGATCTCGAATTATTAACGAAAACTAAATCTCCTCTTACGTTTCAAAGAACGAGCTCGGTAAAAAAAAAACGAAGAAACGTGGAAAGGAAGAACAAAAAAGCGCAAACTTGATGCCAGATACCTCGGAGAAAGAAAAATGTAGAAGCTGAAGAATAAATGGACGAGACTGGAGGGAGAATTCACGATTCTACGTGTGTATGTATATGTATGTGTGTGCGCGCGCGGACGTATATACGTGTCGGAACACGCGATACCGGCCCGTCCTATCTGCCCCAAGCGCGTCCGAGAACTTAATTCTTTTCTCTCTCTCTCTCTCTCTCTCTCTCGCTCTCGCGCGCGCGCACACGCGTTCTCTTCTTTTGAAAAAAGCGAGCGGAAAAGTCGGTGAGGGAAAAGATTACGATGCCGAGAGCTGCTGAATTACCGGAGAGTATATATAGCAGCTTGGGATCGAGTGTCTTTACTTATACTCTGCTCTTGTATTTGCTATTTCGTTCGGTTGTTGGTTTTTGTACCTTTCTTTTTAAATTGCAAGAGGAAAAATATTGCTATTGCTGTTTCAGACATTAAAAATAAATAAAAAGCTTGATAAGTAGATGCGGGTCGTGTATAGTCAGACGTTGACATGATTAATTATTCTAGGTTATCATTTCTGGTACAGATATTTTTCGAATCAATTAATAAATTATCTCTTCTTTTTTAATCTACGAAGCATGTAAAATAAAATGTCCCGGTGCCCGTTAACCGCAATATTAAAGTAATAATGAAAAATTTCACATCACAGAGCTTTATAATTTCCATCCTTATCATTCGATCCACAAAAAGACACATAACGCACCTACAGAATGAACAAAGGCACGGAAATCACGCGGCTCAATTCAACCCTCGCGAAAAGAAATCCCGTATCATCGAGATCCAGCACGCGTGCTGCAGACACGAGTCTGCGCATGAATATGCAACTACCCTGGCTGTCGGTAACCAGCTACATTTCCTCGCGCTGCTACCTGTACGATATATGAACTGAGAAACAAACGGCGCGGAAAAATCCTGCAGATAATTAGCCAACCTTTACCAGTATTAAAGATTCAATTTCTGTCATATAGCGTCATTGCAAATCACCCGCTCTGCAATGTGCAACATAATTACCGCACCAGCTATCCATTTGTCAACGGTGGTCATAAAAATCGTATCATCCTCATTAATCATGTGTGGCAAGGGATAAGTATTCGCGCAATCAATCGTCGATCGACGCGGCATCTGCGAATACAAGCCCATTGGCAGTGGTATAGCTGTGGCCCACGTGCGCTCTGCACTTACATCTCGTGGTGAGGAAATGAGTTTGATTAATCGATCACTCGATCGGTAGGTTATTTTTTTTATAAGCCAGAGGTAGCAGTCGATCGTAGAGGGCTGATAAATGTCTCCGTAGAGGTCGAGGTTCAATTAAAGGGTGGCCGAAGGGTTATTAGGTTGGAGAAATGAGTGTGTCGAATAAGTAGAGGATTGGGTAATTTGTAAGGATATATAATATGTCCACGTCAATTTTGGTTTCATTTAATAGTGTATTGAATTGAATAATAATTTAACCGATCTATTAAAACAAAATCCATGTTTTGGTATATTTATAATTGTTTTAGACTCACATAAAAAGTACAAGGGCACGTGCACTTAGGTTGCCTCTGAAAAAGTTCCGCTTTTCGCTACTGAATATTCCAAAGTTCTCATCTTCATCTAGTCTAAATACAATTGCCATACCATTTAATATAGAAGTTAATGAAAAGTTTTGCCAGATGGATACTTACATATGTACATAATTTACTTGCTAAAATATTTTTGCGAAACACTCATGAACTCAATAAAAGCACAATAAGCAAGTCTCACAGAAGTACTAAACCTCTAAAACTTCGACTTTACCCGCTAAAATCCATTCCATCTATCCCCACATATACTATACAACCCCCAGGGCGAAAGCAACTCATTTACATTAGCGCTCGCGCGGTCGGCGAAATTATCAATGACTCCGGCGCATTAGCTTTTCCCTCCTCTCTCTCTCTCTCTCTCTCTCACTCTCTGCGCTTATCTCTCGCTTATTCCGTTCCCTTTTTTTCTCGTCGTCGGCACAGGAAGGCCGAATTGTACTCGCGGTAATTTATGGCACGCGCCGCACCCCGTGTTTCGTTATAGCGGATCGAACGAATGCGAGGTCGGTTGCACATACATATATATACACAGATATATACATATACATACGATATAAATTATGGAAGTCGTGCGAGTAGACACGGAATATAACACGTGTAACTTATAATATTGCACGCGTAAGCACAGTTGTTTTGGGGGGAGGGAGGACGAAACTGAGTGGGGAATTGTTTTTAGTTGCTGTTATAAGATAGCGGCGTACGATGGAAGCGCAACGTCTAAACATTTTGCGATGCTACAGCAGCAGTCTACAACTCTACTTCAACTTCGGGCTGAAACGGCTAGTCAAACTTCATTTACAACAACTCGCCGATCCTTCAGGCGAAGCGAGATGTCTGGATTCTCTGCAACTCTGAATATTCGATCAGTGTAGTTGTATAACTGTTACGAATGTTGGCACAATAAATAAAAAAAACAAACTGTGCCAATTAAAATCGTATTATTTTTTAATAGCTACATATATTTATACTTCTTAATGATATTAGTAAAATATGTATTAATTTAAAAGCTATGAAACTTGATGCAAACGACTTCAGTTTTCCGTCGTTGTTTATAATATTATGCCAAATCAAACTATTGCACGATAAAATTAATCTCAATTGCACCTTCCTCTCCACACATATTCACCTCTCCCTCTCTCTCCACACATATTCCCACAGTAATATCAATGGTATGAAAGCACACACGCGGATTTCTTTGACCGTCGTAGTCGTCGCGCGTTTATTACGCGCGAAGAAGAGGTGCAAAGCGAAAAAGAGCGACGCTTCTCTCTCTCTCGCTTTCGCTCACTCCCTCCCCGGTCAAGCCCTCGAGGTGACGTTCCCTTAAAAGGGGAGCGCGCGCGCAAGAGAGAGAGAGAGAGAGACTAACTCTTTGCCCCCAACGTCGTTGGCCCCCGAGGGGCTTTTATACTACTTTCATTACTTTTTATCGTCACTCGCTTTAAGAGAGAGACGTGCGCTTGCTCGCGTCCATTTTTTCATTCCGCCCGAATTTTGAAAGTGTGTTTGCATGTGCAAGTATGTGTGTGCGTGTGTATGTATGCGTGTGTCTGCATGAAAGGGGAGAATGAAAAGGAGAAGCGGGTGTATTAGGCTCGTAATTCTCGCTAAGTGAAACGTAAGAGGTATGCTGCTGCTGTACCTTCGTCTTCTTCTTCTTCTTTTTCTTCTTCTTCTTCTTCCTCTTCTTCTTTCAGTGTAGAAATATGTGCGTCTGCGCGCACGTGCTGTCGGCCTGCACGTGGCTCAAGTGATCCTTTTGACGATTAACTGGGGCTACGTGCGAGAGGCGGTGCGCTAATAAAGGGTTGCGCGGCGAATAGTTTAGAGCAAAAAAAAAAAAAAAAAAAAAAAACGAAAAAGGCCGCTACACCAAATGAGGGTCCGTTCGCAAACAATAGCTGCTTACTTTCATACATATACACCTACCATCTCGTGTGTATTTATGTCATTAAAAATCAAATGTCTGAATAAGAAGTTGTACTTATAATGTAACCGTTATTAAAGAAAAAATCTTTTACAATAACTTTTTGAATAAAAAAATTCCTGAGGTAACTAAAAAGTATGTATACAATGATATTTAAAAAGAAAACAGTATTAATGTAGATCTATTTCTCAAAAGACACGAATTCGACTCAATTAAGCGTCGTGATTCGCATTCATCTACTACGACGAGTGCATTAATCGTCGTCCGTATATACCGGCGCGGCCACTCGTCTTCTCTCGGCGGTGGCTCCAAACTACAAAATCTGTATCCGAATTCGCGCACAGGCAGCCTAGTCCGACATTCCCCGATAAGTGGATTGACTCTCGCAAGAGACAGAGAGGGAAAGAGAGAGAGAGTGAGAGCGAGTGTTTCGTCCAGTCCTTGGGTCGCTGAAAAGGAGAAGATACATTGATCTTGGTATACGCTTGCTTCTCGTTTGTAAGAAGAGTCAGAAAGGAGAGTTGTAGGTTGATAGGTCTGATTGTCAATGAGGATAAAATATGTTATTTTTTTATCAAACTGGTATATAGATTTTCATAGCGTTTAATATTATTGTGCAATAAGAAAAGTATGCTAACAATGTAATTGCTAAATAGATGTTATAAAATATACATGTAACCATAAATTTTCCATTTCCATAAAGAAGCAACTAACTCTGGTCCATTTAAAGCTCTAAAAACGCATGTTCCTCGTGACCTCCGAAATCTAATATCCGAACGCAGTAATTAAATACGGGTGGCCCTTCTTCAATCCCCCCCACCTTTCCTACCCAACCTCTAGCGCACTAATTTCCGGCCGTACTACACCAGCCAGCCACCATCCGAAGTGAAATTCACCTCCGGGAGACACAAATTCTCGCGACCTTCTACTTCGCCAAGGCGAACGAGGCCACGCCTTAACTTCGTCTTCCTTGGACGACGGCGCTTCATCGTTTTAGTCGTATACTAGTTCCTTGGAAAAAGGAGAGAACGCGCACGAGGGCCTTATTAGACAGGCCTGATTTGTGATCCTACGAGTTTGCGGGGGCAGGTAATTTTGGACAGCTGGAAGCTGATTCATGGCTAGTGCTGTTCGCGTCTTTTTTTGTTGGCAGGGTACTTTTTGAGTCTGGTAGGCATGGTCGGGTGTAGGGTAAGCGAAGAGAACAATACGAATATGTTGATTTTTAGTAATTGGTCGTTGAAAATTAATTAAAAATTGTAATAGTCAGCACTTTTTCGGAATTTTTCTAGTAGCAGATAGATATTGTTTATATCTGTGTACATATATTTTTTTGTCGAGTTTGTCTTGAAAAAAATAGAAACTTCTTTTAATTAAATTGGTTAACTAAAATATACACAACGAAGTTCAGTCACATCATGTACTATATTTTGATGTCTCATTAAGGGGGTATCATAGTCCTATCTTACCGACTCCTCTATTTCGTCCTGTAAAAAAATAAATACAATGAATTATCCAAAACAAAGAGTGCACTCCTCTAA